>CAUYON010094296.1:0-29926 GCA_963573935.1 Arctocebus calabarensis | reverse complement strand
ACTGGGAGAGAAACGGAGAGAGCTTCTCTCTCCCCACTAGAATTTTCTCCCTCTAACAGATGCCTTAATGTTTTCTGTATTCTTTTCTTTCTTTTCTGTGAATAAATTCTGTCTTACAAAAATTAAAATAAATAAATAAATAAATAAATCATATATTGATGCAAAAAAAAATATTATAGGTGAGGATATTCATTAACATCATTATTTATAATTATAAGAAACAGAAATAATCCAAAAGCAAAAAATGAAAGTCAGAGCAAATGGTTATGTGCACTATTATACATCACAACCATATAATAAACCATAATACAGCACAAATAGAGTTGACCAGTTTCTTCTAACATCAGATAATTTCTATGTATAATATTTCCTTTGCTAAATAAATAAAACCAAGCAGAACAAGATCCCAAGTTGGAAATGCAGTAACATTACCTAGATACGTATACCTCATACTTAACAAAATACACAGAATAAAATACACCAAAAGAAAGCAATGGTTATCTTTGGGCTGTAAGACAGTAAGTGAATTTTTTTTGTTATTGTTTCTTCTTTCTGAATTTTCTGAAGGTTAAAATATATATTATTATTTTATAATTGTGCAAAACAGCACAATTTTTTTAACAGAAAATGAATGTTATTCTCTAAACCAGAAAATGTATATCTTTCAGTGTTTTATCAAAAACCAAACCAAAACCAAAAAAAGGAGTAAGCATGTTGAAAAATGTTGCCCAGATAAGGACTGAATGATCCCAGACAACCTCGGTAACTCTGCTTATCATCCAGAAGATTTGGTAATGGTCTCCTCCTTGGGTCTTGCCCCATTCAGCGCCACATTCTAGGTCAGGACATCTTTCCTGAAGGTACCAACTCACTTGGAGATGCTGTAATATAAAATGACCTGGACCGGAAGCCAGGAACCTCTGTCTCTATCTATCACTCATTCTGCCCCCTGGGACAAATCATTTCTCCTTTATGGGCTTCAGTTCCCCATCAGTAAAATGAAAAGTTTGGGCCAGATAAGCATAGGGGGCTCTTTAACCATGACTGACTATGATTCTTTGTATTTTCTGTCTCAGAAACTCTGTTCCGCCTTCTTTAAAATGAGAGATCACTTGAAATGATCTTTGAGTTCACATGATCTTTCAGCTCAGATGAGTACAAAAATAGAAACAGTTTCCTATTAACTCATTCATTACAAGAGCATTTCCCAAGGCAGGTTGGCTGGGTTTATCTCCTCTCTCCCCACGTGTGGCTAAAGCCCCAAACTGTGTTCTCAGCTCTATTCTGGGGAAAATGGTGGGTGGCCACTTTCTTGGAGTGGGTGATATGCATCTCAGTTGAATGCTTCAGTTTTTCCCTATGTATTTGAATAATTCCTGTGTGTATCTTAATACACAAAGAAAGAAAATTATGACCACATCATCACCCTCCCCTATTTCTGCAGGTAAGAAAAACCAAATCGATTATAAAATTCCCAAAGGCGGTAAGTGACCTTGTAGGGAATGTCCCATTTTCTCTTTCCTCCTAGGCTTCAGCCATTCCTCCCCCCCCCCAAAATATGTATTATCTCTAGAATTTTACATACCAGTTTCCTGCCCCAACACTACTTCTCTGCCCCTGCCCCTTCTCCTTAGCCCTCAGGTTCACCAGCCCCTTCTCTGAACCTTTAGCGAGGCCCTCACAACACCATGCCCTTCCTCTTCTAAAAGTATTTATTGCACTTTTATTTATCTGCCTCTATATCTGAGTGTAAGCTTAAATATACAACACAATAAAGCTTGGAGAGAGTGCTGGCACAGCCTGGACAACGGTGGTCCAGCATGTAGGAGTGACTCTGGCCAGCAGGAGGCGCTGCCCAGGACACACACAGCCTACCTTTTTGGTCTTCACTGTGGAGGTGCAGCAATCCCCCCCATCATAGTTGCAGAAGGCTCGGTTGTTGATGGCATCACAGTAATTGTCTCCCATGAAGGGCTATAAGGGGAGAGAGAAGCAGGCAATGAGGCCTCAGTAGCATCTTGGAGTGAGGGAGTGAGTGGGAGTTGCCCCCCCCTCCCCTGAGTCCTCTGTGGTCGTACAGCTGTCTCATCCTCTCACAAACCCCTGCAGTCAGCCTGCCTGTCTTCAAGTGCCAGCACGCCCCTTGGAAAAGTTACCACATCTACCATTTATACAGACTCTTGTCAAGCCAAATTCTTCCCACCTAGACTGTGGTTATGCTGAGAGATGTACTATAGCAATGCAGAGCTGCAAAGGAAAGATCACTTACATTTCTGAATACAGGGCTCATTTTACATGGAGAAATGTTTTAAAAAGAAAAAAAGAAAAGTGAGACTTCTTCCCCCTATTTTTCCTAATAGGAGGCAATTAAAAACATTAAAAATACAGGACGTCCATAAAGTTCATGTGCAATTTAATTATGGATACCATATATCTGAATAGGCATATTAGAAAGCTGAATATAAACTGCTCAATAATTATAAACATAAAAGGTAAGAATTCATAGGAATTTGACACATCGTCTATTTACAATGCTGGGCTGGCTCTAACAGAGGATACAGATGTACGTACTGTCACCTCCTTTCCAGGTCTGGTTTGTCCTTTGGCTCTCCAAAGAGAAACTTGGCCAAAATCACACTGGCAGAGTCAGGATAGTGACTTAAATCTAAGCTGCCACCATGTTTGTTTGTTTGTTGTTAACTTCTCTCTCTAGTCTGTTCTAGCATATGCTGGTTTATTTCTTTTCTTCTCCTCCACCCCTTTGGTGCTCCAAAGATGAGGGAAAGGATGGAGTCAAGTTACTTCGGATATGAACCCAGAGCCATCTCAGGAAAAAGTCCAGAAGTCTCATAACTCCTGTTCCACTTTTATTTGCCCCTCCCAACAATTAGCATGGAGTAACTGTGGACTGTTTACTTTTCTGTAGCTTGTGGAAAACTGGGAACTCTTCAAAGATACAGGCAATGTCTGGTTTGTCTTTGCCTCTCAATCACTTAGCTTAGTGCAATGTGCAACTTTGGTCCTTAGCAATGTTTATCAAATGGAATGAAAGTGCAGTGGCATGGTGGCCAGAGAGTTGGCAGGGATTTAGAATACCTGTGTTCTCATCCTCCAAACCTCAGCCAACTGGGTGGTGACTTAGTGATTTTAGTTAAGTGAATTATCTTCTCAGGGACTTAGGACTTCCACTCATGAAACAAGAGCCTGGAACAGTCTACTGATTTCTCAAAGGAATGAACCTATCCCTCTCCCCTACCCCATCGAGTACAATGTAGAGATCAGATGAAAGTAAAACCCACTCTGCTCCATGGAGTGGAGGGGGTCTCTAACACCCAGTGGCTCATTGATGGGAAAGAAGATGATGGCATTTGTTTAAAACTGTCATTCCAGCACACCACCTGCAATCCAGTGATATCCCCTTCCGACTACTCTGGAGAACTCAAAGCTCATAAGGAGTTCATCTTACACAGCACCCCTGGTGGCTGCAACTCTGTTCCAAATTCTCATTCACAGAGACTTTGTGTTCCCAACTCATAACGCCAGATTCCATTTCCTCCTGCCTTATTAGAGTCTTAAAAAGATCATAGCAAGACAGAGCTAAGAATAGGTAAGAGCTTAGCTTAGGTGTGTGCCTGTGCATGGCTGTGAGCTCAGGTGTGACTCCACTGTGTGACTTCCATAAAGAACACATTATTATATCCATATTGGAACAGAGGGGCACACATAAAAAACAAACAAAGGCGACCCCTTTCCTTTTCCCTGTGTGTCAGGAGGTCTGCCTGGGGGCTACGTTCTTTATGTCCTTTCTCATATAATATATGAACGGACTGATAAAGGAGAATTATCCCTTCCTTACAATGAAAGCAATGGACTTGGTAAAGGAGTAGCTGGGGAAGAAGAAACGAAAATGAACAAAGGTGGTTCTTTTTTATTTGGCACCTGAAATAAATCACCAGTCTTATCACTAGCTGCCCCCTCCATGTGCATTTTCCTTCCTTTCTTCCTTCCTTCCTTCCTTCCTTTCTCTTTCCTTCCTTCGTTCCTTCCTTCCTTACTTCTCTCTTCATCCCTCCCTGTCTTCCTTCCCTCCATCCTCTATTCAACCCTATTTATTTAATGCTTACTCTGTGTTACACAGTGTGCTAAGGAGAATACACTGGTGCATCAATAGAGTTACAGCCCCTACCTCTCTAGATCTATATTCTAGTGAAGCGACAGGCTTTAATCAAATAATCACACATCTCATCAACCAATTTCAACTCCAATAAGAGCCATGAGGAAAAGCACATGATGTTATTAGAGTAAAGAATAGAAAGATTTGATCACTCAGGGAGCGCAGTGAAGGCGTCCCTGAGGAAATGACGTTTCAGCTGAGATCATGAAGAGGAATTGGAGTTAATTGATGGGAGCGGAAAAGACAGAATCTGGAAAGAAAGGGAGCATCATAAGCAAAACTCTATTACCTAGAAACGTCTCTCATTTCTGGTGTTTCTTTTCTTTCTTTCTTTCTTTCTTTTTTTTTTTTGAGACAGAGTCTCACTATGTTGCCCTTGATAGAGTGCCGTGGCTCACAGCTCACAGCAACCTCAAACTCTTGGGTTTAAGTGATTCTCTTGCCTCAGCCTCCCAAGTAGCTGGAACTACAGTCACCCACCACAACACTCAGCTATTTTTTGTTGCAGTTGTTGTTGTTTAGCAGGCTGGAGTGGGGCTTGAACCCCCCACCCTCGGTGTATGTGGCTGGCGCCATAACCACTGTGCTACGAGTGCTGAGCCCATTTCTGGTGTTTTCTTATGTTGCTACTTCCACTAGTAAGGTGTTTGGGCAAACAACCCATATTTCAAGATCCAACTCAAACATCACTCCCCAAAATGCCTTTCTAAAATAGCACCAGGATACTCTATGCTTCTAAAGCTTCTTGTTTTTGTTTGGTGCATTATTTTGGCATACTCTCTTTTAATTGTTTATCTCATTTACAATACTGGGAATTCCTTATGAACAGGGAATGTTTAGTATTCATTTTTGTATCCCACATTCCTAGCAAAATGTCTGGCAATTTGAGCAAAACTTTATCAAACCTATGTCCAATAAATGTTTATTTGGTAAATGATACATGGATGGATGGAGGATGGATGGCCAAGAAGATATCACAGATGACTTGGGAAGAACATAGTTAGATTTTCACTTGGCTAAAACCACTGTATTCCCAGAACTCAGGTTAGTAATTGATATATAAGAGGCACTCAGGGAAGCTCTGATGAATAAATAAGCGAGTGAATGATCACTTTGGATTCAGCTTGATGCAGAGGGCAGGGGACATCTGGGGTCCCAAAATCCTTTTTTAAATCTTGGCTTCCTCTGGATACTCAAGGTTGAGGAGTTTTTCCTGCTCCCAGCATTTGTAACTCTTCTAAGCATAACTATTCAGCTAGATAAGACACAAACTATTAGCTCTAAGCTAAGGAAGAAAGATGAGGGCACCTGCAAGGGCAAAGGTGATAAGCATCACTGGCAGGGCTCAGAGCCTGACAGGTGAGGGTCTCTTTGGCCCAACTGCTGAGTCAAAGGAGGGATTGAATTCCGCTGTTACATTGGTTGCCCAGACCGCCGACTCAGCAGAATGAGCACCCAGGTAACCCAAGCTTCCTTTTCCCCAAATGCTGGGCTGATCCAGAGAGATGGAAGGAAGCAAGAGCCACAGAGCTGTCTTTAGCCTTGGTTTTGCATTCCAAACTGAAGCTTAGGAGAATGAGTTTCTTGAAGACTGCAATGCCATGGGCCCTAGATATCATTGTTGGGGGGAGGGGTAAGGGGTTCTCCCTAACTAATGTATGGAAGGGAATGTGTGACCCAACAACTGTCTTGTGACACTGACAGGTCAGGGAATGGCTCTGTAGCCTAGTCAGGGAGAGAAAGCATCAGCCTGGACATCAAGAGACCTACGCTTGTGCTTTGGTTCTGCAACTATCACGCTGTGCAAACTCAGACCCATCCCTCCCCTCTGTCTTCACCATATGCAACAAGCAAACAGAGCCAGCTCACTCTAACACTTTCCCAGTTTGGGAGTTCCATCGAATATTAGACCCACCTGCCGTCTAGGCCTCTGTTTCTCCATCTTTCATATATTAAACTAGGTTTAGAAGACTATCTCAAAGAAGTTTTGTGGCTCTGACATTTCGGGAGTTTCATTCAATACAAGTGGTTTTAGAGAAGTGTTGTCTTTTTCACCTGCATTTTCCTCAGTGGGCTCTGGGGGGACCACAGAGATTCAGACGGCCACCTGGAAGGGATTTATGGCCTTTTTTTTACTGCCAGCTGAGAAGAACTGCCAGGGGCATAGCAATGTACAGAAATGTGTCTGAGTTCCATGGACAGCCCTCCCCTGAGAACACAGCTGACATCCCAAGAACTCTTCTCTCTCTGTCCCCACCAGGCCTGTCACTGATACACAGAGTCAGATCTCCAAAATTTCAAGCTCCGGGGAACATCTCAACTTTGATGTCAGAGGATTTAAGGATCAGAAAGGACCGTCTGCTCCAGCTCAGAGGTGGAGTTGGGTCTGAGGAATCCATATTACTTTTGGGGATAAAGAATGAGAGAATAACTAAGGTGTGGGGCAGAAAAAAATTGATCTGCAAGTAAAGGTCAGCAGCAAAATGGAAATTTTAAAAACATGTCTCATGTGACTCTGCAAAGGTTAAATATGATACTATTGGGACAATCCCTGGTGTATTGTAGATGTTAAGTCAACTTGGCCTTCTACTCTTCCTTTTTTACAGATCCAATATGATGGAGACTGTAGGTTTTGGAGCAACAAAAGCCTGGCTTGGAATCCCAACTCCATCACACTTTACCTATCCCTTTTAAGAGTGTTTCTTCACATCTCTGTGCCTCAATCCCATCACCTGTAAGACAGGGCTGATGATCCCTGTCCAAGAAGTCAGCTAAATGGACATCTATAACAGTAGGCACGGTAAATGTTAGCCATCACTAATCCCACAATAATATCTGTGTGATTATTTCTAGGAAGCTGAGGAGCGTCTTTCCTTGTGACTCACCTCGCAGCCTTTGACACAGTGAATCAGAGCAGGGTGAGGATACCACTTGAGCCCAGCAGTGCAGACGACTCTCTGCAGAGAGAGGGAGAGAGAAAGGTCAGATGGGTTTGGGATTGGGAGGGAGCCACCTCTGTGCTGGCACCACATTCAACTGCCCCACCTCTTCTTGGACCTTCCAAGTCCTGACCTCATCCTGGCATTTACACGGAGAACTTGCCCAGGTACTTGCAATAACAGGAGCCATAAGATTAAAATAATATTTGTGTTCACCGTATGTGTCATGATTCTGTATTTCCCTGGCAGGAACAAGGGCCGGGGAGGAGCAGAATTGGGGGATGGAAACATGATCAGAAAGGTCCTTCAGAAAAGCCTTGGCTGCTGTTGGAGCCACTGGGGAAGTTGGGGTAAGGTAGGAGGAGGAAGGGTAGGGTGTGCTCATGTGTGCATTTGGGTGCACGCATGTGCATGGCCATGCCAGAAAAACAAAGTGGGAGAAAGTGCTAAGCAGGGTTTCTCAAAGCATGAGCTGAGGATCACCTTCATCAGGACCATTTTTCATCTCTGTGGAGGCACAGCAAAAAAGCCTATTCCCTGGCCCTGCTTAGGGTTCAATGAATCAGAGACTATGAGGCTGGTTCTGGGACTCTGAATTTTAAACAAAGCCTCTCAGATGATGCTGATGCACACTGCAGTTTGAGAGCAAGCGGGCTATTGGAGGAATGAATGAACCTCTGGTTCTAACCCTGGCGAGGCAGACAGGCTTTCCAGTTATTACCTGCTGGGATGCCATAAGGGTTTGCTCACAGGTTCCTGAAACTGTCCACACTTGGTAGCTCAGTGAAAATGTTCTTGCTGTTCCCCTTCAAAGAAATGCCCTTCCCCCATCTTGTCACTTAGAGAATTCTTAATTGCCTTTTAAAGATCTACTCAAAATTTAGTTCTTTTGTGGTGCTTTGCCCAGCTCCCTCAGGCAGAGCTTCTAGGCATGCATATATATACTCACTTCTGGCCTCCTTTAATAGTAATAGTTATGACGATGATAATGACAACTACAATAGATTGAGTGCACTTATGGTGCTAATTACTTTATACATTATTGTATTTATTTCTTGCCACCATGCTGTGAGGTGGGCATTAATCTTATGGGGTCATAAGAGAATAAATTCCCCAAGCTCCATACCTCTTTAGGGGAGAAATCAGGGTTTGAAAACAGTTGTTCTACACATGATTTAAGGAAGTTCATAAAGTAAAATCCAGCATGATGATACATACATATATATATATATATTTTTTTTTTTTTTTTTTTTTTTTTTTTTGAGACAGAGCCTCAAGCTGTCACCCTGGATAGAGTGCCGTGGCCTCACAGCTCACAGCAACCTCCAATTCCTGGGCTCAAGCGAGTCTCCTGCCTCCACCTCCCAAGTAGCTGGGACTACAGGCACCCGCCACAACGCCCGGCCATTTTTGGTTGCAGCCGCCATTGTTGTTTGGCGGCCGGGGCTGGATTCGAACCGGCCAGCTCAGGTGTACAGTATGTGGCTGGCACGTTAGCCCGCCTTAGCCCATTGAGCCACAGACGCCAAGCCCATGATGATATTTTTTTAAGCGAGTGAAAGAAGAAAGATAAATTACACCAGGAAGCTAGCTAAACTAGTGTCAGGAGTGGGGAGACCATAACAATTCTAGAACCTCCCTCTTCTATTCTCCATAGATGCCACAGTTTTCTTTCTTTCTTTTTTTTTTCTATTTAAGAGACAGAGTCTCACTTTATCGCCCTCGGTAGAGTTCCATGAGGTCACAGCTCACAGCAACCTCCGACTCCTGGGCTTAGGTGATTCTCTTGCCTCAGCCTCCCGAGCAGCTGGGACTACAGGCGCCCGCCACAATGCCCAGCTATTTTTTATTGCAGTTTGGCGGAGGCCGGATTCGAATCTGCCACTCTTGGTATACGGGGCCAGCGCCCTACCCACTGAGCCACAGGTGATGCCTGATGCTTCAGTTTTCATGCCATAGTGCGATTATTTCCTTAAAGAATAAAATAAAGTAATCCAGCAAAATGGCACAAGCTTAGATTTGCAGTGACAGGTAATCTTGTCAGCAACTAGTCATAGAAGTCTATATGATTGGGGCTTATTGTCATGGAGAAAAGTCCGTTAATTTTAATTAAAAAATGAACAGTCACATGGGCCAAAATGTGGAGAAGCCATGTCACCAGCCATTCTCTCCCTGAGGACAACCTACAGGGCACCAAACTGTAATTAGGTTTCTTGGCAAGCTTGTGGCAAAGGGAATCAGGTGACTCCAGGCTAAGACTGGCTGGGGTGCCTTTTTCTCTGCTCCATGGCATCTCTGGTTTACAGTAGAGCTCTCAAGCCTAGAATGGTGCCTCGCATGCAGAGGATGTAAATAAATAGATGGACATACAAGGAAAGGCACGGGATTTGAGGTAGGATAGGTGTAGCTGCATTTCTAACTTGGAATTTCCACCATGAGGCTCAGTTCTCCCATCTATGGAATGTCTACTGAAAATGTCACAGGCTTGCTGCAATGAGGCACTGGGACAAATGATATGCAAATGGTTACACTAGGACCAATTTCTTAAGTATCTTGGGGGCAGGTCCAGAGTTTCAGCCATCTCTGTCTCCCTCAAGAATGAAGTAAGCACTGTGTTACAGGCATATATGCCCAGGCTGGTGGGTTCGAAACCGGCCTGGGTCAGCTAAACAACAATGACAACTGCAACAAAACATAGCCGGGCGTTGTGGTCGGTGCCTGCCGTGGCAGCTACTTGGGAGGAGGCTGAGGCAAGAGAATCACTTAAGTCCAAGAGTTTGAGGTTGCTGTGAGCTATGATGCCGTGGCACTCTACCCAGGGTGACATAGTGAGACTCTGTCTTAAAAAAAAAAAAAAAAATGAAGTGGGGAGCACAGTGAGCAAATGCATGAAGGAATGTGATACAAATGCAAATGCAGGCCTGTGAGTAGCTTCAGTATTCTTCCCTTCCAGTTAAGCTACTTTCTTCCCCTCTGCTTCCTCTGCTTCCAGAGAGGTTAGAATCACCTGATTTCATTCTCTTCACCTGACTCATTCATCTGAGTTTGAGGGTCTGTTCCCAGACAAGATCCAGGGACATTGGAGGGCATTTAATAAAGATTCAAGAAGCAGAAAATAGCAGGGTGTTAGAATTCACCAGGGATTTGACACTCATCCCTCCCCAGGTTTATTGGAGAGCTAATTTAATCCGTAGGTAGGAGTGTCTTGGTGTGGTTGTACAAGTTTCTGTCAGTTGAGGTTTACCTGACATGAGTTCAGAAAAAGGACTTTTATACTATCTGCATGAACCTGTTTATCTTTCCAAGGCTTTGGATTTTCCACTATTACTCAGGTCTGTGCGCCCCACCTGTCTCACTACAGGGCCCCTCTGTGTGCGGGAGGACTGGGAAAGGGGATGGGCAGTGGGAGCTGAAGGGAAGACTGAACTGTTTATAGCACACATTGGTGGAGCCCAGATGGGGTCCTTCAAATGTCAGCCTTGTTCCTCTTGATGCCAGTGGGCCATCTAGCTCAGTCAGAGCCCTTTCAGACCAGCTTCTTCTTTTTTTTTTTTGAGACAGAGCCTCAGCTGTGACCCTGGATAGAGTGCTGTTGCATCACAGCTCATGGCAACCTCCAATTCCTGGGCTCAAGCGAGTCTCCTGCCTCTGCCTCCCAAGTAGCTGGGACTACAGATGCCCGCTACAATGCCCGGCCATTTTTTGATTGCAGCCATCATTATTGTTTGGTGGGCCTGGGCTGGATTTGAACCCACCAGCTCAAGTGTACATGGCTGGTGCCTTAGCCCGTTGAGCCACAGGTGCCGAGCCTCAGACCAGCTTTTGTAAGATAGCTTTCATATCTTGCATTGGTGGGTAGGAAGAATAGGCTGCCTTTTCTCTGTGACTGCAATTAACATTATCATTCAATACCATGTGCCACTGTCATCGTCACCATCATCTTCATCACCACTACCACCATCTTCCTCTTCTTCCTCTATATCTTCATCTTCCTAGAACTACCATCACTGCCACCATCACCATCAATACTAAAACATTGGCTCTACCACCATCACCTCCAACAACCCCAACGCCATCATCACCAGCATTATCCTCATCCATATCCACACAACAACTTCTATTAAATAAATGTTATGCTCTAAGCCCGGGGCTCAGAGATTTCATTTCATTTCATTCTAACCATAACTATGAGATAAGCACTATTTTTAAATCTGGTTTACACAAGAGAAAACTGGGGCACAGAGAAGTTAAATGACCTGCCCCAAATTGTAATACATAGGCCACGATGGTCAGCAATTAAACACACATCTATCTGGTTCTAAGGTCTATGCTTTGAGCACTACACTCTCCTTCAAAGTGTACTAGCTACTGAAGCTGTTAAGGATAAAAACAGCTTGTTCTTTTGACTAATGGCAAGACTAAGGTTTATAAAGATGGAGAGGCCTTTTGAGACAAATGTTGGACAGGGGCAGAGTGTCTAAAAATGGAGCCCAGAGAAGACGAGCCCCACTCAGAGCCCCCGAGAGATGAGAAGGCACCCTAAGACAGCCTGCTCACACTGAGGCCCAGGTCTAACCCCTTCCTGGATGTCTCCTAAGATGAGCCCTTCATTTTCCTCGATTTTTTTCTCTTGATTTACAGGACCTGCCATGAATGATTCATACCATCAACATCATCAGCAATTTTCCTTTTGTTATCAGTCAGTGAGCTTCTGGCTTCTTAAAAGCCTAGGCATTCCCACTCTGTATCCCTAGTGTTTGAAGAATATCCACTATTTGAAGGTACATAATCAATGTTTACTGAACAAGTAAATAAACAATCAAATGAGTGAGTGTTCTCATGAGTGAATGAGTGAGTGTGCCCATGAGTCAATGAGTATGCCCATGAATGAATGAGCATAGTGGATCCTGGACACTTTGCTTGTCTACAGGCTTCCTTCACAGGGCACTTATTATGTTCATCTGTACATCAGATAGACCAGACTAATTAGTCTCTCAAAAACACTCTACCTCTGACCTTTAGACTCTTGGCAGGTTTTTCCACAAATACACCTAAATTCTTCATCTTCTGTCCACACATGTTGCACTTTTTTTTTTTTTTAATGTGTCTAACAGTTGCCTTGGAGAATGGAATGCAGCAAAATGTGCTGGCTAATTCCCCCAAATTAGCTGTGCGAATTGGGCAGGGACAATCTCTCAGAGCCTCAGCTTCTTCATCTGGAAACTGGTGATACTCTTGACCTCACTGGGTGCAGTGGAGGCAAAATGAGGTCAAACAGAAGAACTTCCTAGCAAACAGTGCCTGGATATCATGGACAGTAGGGACATGATAATTGACCTTTAATTTTGTTAATCCATTCCCTCCCTATCTCCCCCCTGCTTTTTCTTCTTCTTATTCTTTTTCCAGAAACCATTATAAAAGCTAAAGTTTCATCAATCTAGAGGAATTATAAATTTCTGAAGGTGGAAGGTGTATTTTCTATTGTGAAACT
Organism: Arctocebus calabarensis; assembly: GCA_963573935.1. Taxonomy (NCBI): domain Eukaryota; kingdom Metazoa; phylum Chordata; class Mammalia; order Primates; family Lorisidae; genus Arctocebus; species Arctocebus calabarensis. The sequence continues at coordinate 17,322 of CAUYON010094296.1, read as the reverse complement.
CTCCTAGCCTCCCTGAGCAAGGGGCAGTGTGGAGGCAGATTGGAGATACTCCTTTGGAAATGGAGAGAGACAGGCTACCACCTCAGAAATCAAGATATCCAGGCTGGAATAGTCTGTCTCAACCAAAGGTTGCAAGCCAATAGCTTCTAGGCTACACAAACCACAGAAATGTTTGGTTTGGCATACAAGTGTTTAACAAAAGTCAAAATTATTTGTATATATATAATTATATATATTATTATTATTATAGAGAGAGAGAGAGAGAAAGAGAGATTTCAAATTTTTAAAATGTCAGTTTTCCTTTACTCCAGACAAAAATGGAAAATACGGCCACACTAGGCCCACATCTCCACACTGCTACATTTGACTACAGTTGCCCCTCCTTTGGAAGCAGCCCAAAACAAAACAAAACAAAAACAAAAACAAATGAAAAAAAATCCTAGTTTGCCACAATCTCCACCATTCCTTGCAGTCTCTCTAGCATTGCACCTGTGGAGAATTTCCCTCTGTCACTGAGTTTGTATCATCTCACTTATTAGATTAAAGGAAGAGTTCTCTTTTCTCTCTCTTCTTCGCCAGTGTGTGTATGTAGGGAGTGGAACCGAGAAGGGGAAAAAAGAAGGAGCATAGTGTTTTTCTTTATGGAAGTTAAAAACATATATTTATGAAGGTAACTTATGAGACATATACTCTATGATTTCAATCATATGAAGTTCAAAAATAAGCAAAAGCAATCTATAGGGATAAAACCAAAACATTGGTTACCTTGGCAATGGAGGCACTGCCCAGCATGTGCAGAGGAGGCCTGTCTGGGGAATTTTTCATGAGTGCACACCAATATAAACATTTGTAAAGCTTAAGATTAGCATGTAACCTCTATCTCAATAAAAAGAACTTCAACTCTAGCTTAAGTTTAATAAACTTAAATACTGGCTTAATAAACTTAAGAAGTTAAATAAAAACTTAAATATTTATTATTTAAGTATAATAAATGCTATATGAGAGTTGATTATATTTTTCTGTAATTCATCTGTCTTTCTGAAGTATTTATAATAAAAACTGCTACCCCTAGTTGTAGTAATATGCCTAAGTGTTTAATACACAAAATAGCTTGCTTGGTCTGCTTCAGCCATTTCTCTACCTGCCTGGTTCTACTGGCATTTGAGTTCATGGCACACCCCCTGCTGCACCTCACCCCAGTGCTCATTTCACAAATGAGAAAACTGTAGTCTAGAGAAATGATGGGATTTGTCCCAGGACATGCAGCAAGCAGCTTAGACCAGACACTAGGCCACCTGACTCAGCCAATCTACATTCTTAGTAACCGTCTACTGTGCTCTAGGCACCTAGGGAGGTGTGTATAGGTGAGATAACCACTGTCCTGCCCTCACAGAGCTCACCATTCTGGGGCACTCATCACAACACATGATCCCAATATTCTCAGCATGGCTCTTCTACTCTTCCGAGTCATTCCCATTCTCTTCATACGTGTCAATACAAGAAAAATGCTTAAAATAGAGTTGATCTTGAGGAAGTGCCAATGGTGAGCACTGCACAGGCCAGCTTGCACAGGCTCACAAGAGCCAATAGTGACTGTATCTTCCCAGCTTTGTGTTCAGTGATGGCAATTTGGAGGCTTTGAAATCTGCCACCATGGGGAGTATTTATATCAGGAAAATTGGTGAATGCTACCCATCGGAGTTTTGCAGAGGGACAGTTGTTAAACATCGGCCAGCACAATCCTGGTAAGTGATCAGTAAAGGTCTTGCTTGTCTTTATTATTAAAAATATTAATATTATTCTATATTCCACAGAGACCACAGGGATAGCTAGAGTCAACTGTGGCATCAGACTGGCCAGGGTCTCTCTTCATTCCTCTTAGGCAAGTGGTTTTCATCGTGGAGATTCTGTTTCCTCCACCAGAAGCATGAAGAGACTCATACCCACCATGTAGGGATATCTGTGTGTGGGTGTGGGGGATAGCGGCACAGATAAAGTGTGGGCAGAGCCAGCCCAGCGCCTGGCCACAGCAGGCGTCCTTTGCACACCAGTTTTCCCCTCCGACTCTTATCCTGGGGACAAAGGTGGTGGGCGTTGGAGCAGAGCCTTACCCGGCCAGTCCCCTTTCACAGGGGCTCACAGGCGGCCCCTCAGAGAGCAGGAGAGCCCTCCGGGGTCTCCTCGGCCTGGAAACGCTGCACCAGCAGCTCTATTTCTGTAGCTCTCCTGCACACGGGGCAAGGGCGCAGCAGAGGCCAGCGTTTCTGCTTTATTCCTGGAAATCATCAATCTCTGCCCTTCGCCCTCCTCCCTTTTTCTACCACATTTTTTTTCCTCCTGGATAATGAGGCCTCCAGAGACTGGTGGAGGTCTGAACCTCGTTATGGTTCTCTCGGTAGGCCGGCATCAATAAAGGCGGGCAGACCAGGGAGCTGGGTGGGGGCTGGGGCGGGCGGCGGGTGGGCCACGGGGGTTGGGGAGGGGGCAGCTCACAGGCTTTCAGATCCTTGGATTTATTTCACAGTGAATTACAACTGAACTCTTTAGGGCTCACAGAGGGACGGGTGGAAATTCACCCCAGGGGTAGGGAAAGGCATCTTGGGGGAGGCTGGGCTAGGTCAAATAAGTCGTCCGATACTGGGTGGGAGGGAGGCCTCCCGTGTCTGCCGTGCATACGAGGAAGACTCGCTTGCTTTGAGGTGTGGAGGTTCAGGGTGAGTAAGGGAGGAAAGCCGGTGGGCCGGTCCTCTCCCTCAGGGATCCTCAGCTTCCCCCTTGTGTGTCATGAGGGGCCTGCACTTGGGGCTCTCCAGCTGCCCGAGACTGACCTGTGAGCCCCGCACATGCTCCTGCAAGAGTTCAGCACATCGGCCTGCACGGGACCTTCAGGGTGAATCCGTGGGGGGATTCTGGTCTAGGAATGGGGACAAGCACATTGAGGTAGAGGACATGGATGGCAGAGCTTGAGGTTAGGAAAGCTAGAACTGTCTAAGGGATGTGGTGAGGAAAGTCAGAGGCAGAGAGAAAAAGAGTGGGGGGGATGGCGACAGAGGGGGGAAGAGTATGGGAAGGAGAGAGGGAAGCAGGACAGGAGGAAAGAGACTCCAGGAGAGGGAGGAGAGAGAAACAGAGGCAGGAAAAAGGAAATGAAGCTGGAGAGGCGAAGACAGAGACAGGAAAAGAGAGAGCAAAAGAGAAAGAGGAAGGTGAAAGAAGAGAGGAATGGTGGGCGCAGGGCACAGGGCAGGGTGTCTGGCCGGTCCCTCGCCCAGAGTGCTGAGTAAGCCTGGCAACCGTGCCCACAGCTCATTTGAGAAACCGTACACCCAGTATCGGGTTCTGCCCAGCTATCCAGAGTGCGATCTGCAGCAGGCGGGCAGACAGCAGCTCTCTGGGCTGCAAGGCCTGTCAGCGCCCACCCCGCCTCCTTCTCTCTCTCTTTCTCCAAGGTCCAAAGCCACACATGAGCCCAGACTCGGCAGTGCCCTGGAGGACAAGAAGCCAGTCCACATTGGCTCTGGAGGACCCAACTGATTAGATGACATGGGGAAAGGAGGAACAGCCAAGCTCAAAGTCAAACTGATACTGCTCAAGGTGGGGGCCCTCTATAGTCTGGGGGGAGGCACACCAGCCGGGCACGGCAGAGGGCATGCAGAGCCCAGACTCGGGTTTGGGTTTGAGCCCTCGCTCTGGGCCCACCACATCACTGCTGAGAGCTCAGTGTCCACACCCAGAGAACGCGACCTTGACCCCCTCCCTCATACAGCTATCCTCAGGTTCAAACGCAGTCTTGGTGCTCAGTGCCTGACACGGGAACAAAGCAGGTGTTCCAGAAACGACAGGTGTCACTAGCTTTCTATATCGCATAGTCATTGCTTTCCCCCAAACAGGTAAAGCTCGGAGAAAGACACCAGAAACTTACAGGTGTAAAGAGAAAGATGCCAGAGAAACCGAATAGCGCTATGCTTCCGAGGACAGACAGGTCCTGTCAGAAAGGGACGGGACTGTCTGACCTGCTCTGTGCTCCCTACCTGCATGCTAGGTGCCTATTTCCTCATCTGTGAACTAAGTCAGTACTCAAATTCCTAGACTGTCATCAGCATTCAGTGGGACAATAAATAGTGACAGAGAGAAAGTATTAAATAATTAAGGACCGAGAAATGACTGTAAACAATCCCTGCCTCCTGCCCCCAGGGCATGCATGAGACTTCAGTGAAAGATAACGTGTCAGAGATAACTCAGGACCCAGATGCGGTAAGGGTCCAACAACGTCATTCCCCCTGCCTTTAGTAGCAGATGGAGGGCCCCGCCCACTCACCTCAACCCGTGCAGGGTTCAGCCAGTGGGGGATGTCACGCACAGTCACGTTCACTGGCAGGATGATGGGCTCGCTGTTGTGGTCCAGGCATGAGGTGGCACACTCTGACCCTGTGGGGAAGCACAGTCTGAGGAGACAGCTCAGTCCTCAGGTTCCCAGGCTCCCAGCTGACACGGCTGTCCCAACCTCACGGCAGTGGAAAGGAGCGAGCTCCCCAAGCAGGGTCAGCTGTGGTCTCCCCAACTCCATTCACTTCTCTCCAAACCAACTGGCAGCCACTGCCACCCCTGCGCCTAAGCCGAGTTGGGTCTTGCGCGTCTGCTGCTCACAAACCTTTCCAAGGCTCCCCACACCAGGACAAAATGCAACCTTCTTTGCTGGGTCTCTGTGCTTCCTGTGGCCTGGTCCATCTGCTTTCCCACTAAATACCTTCAGGCTTCGGTTGGTCCAGCTGGACGGACCTCCACTTGGTTTTCCACCTGAGCCTCACACCACTTCCTAGCCTCGGGGCTTCTGCTCCTATGCACCCAGTCTCCAGAAATGGCTCCCTGACTTGTCTACCCATGACCAAATTCTCCCTGTCTTGGAGGGTCCAGTTCAACTCTTCCAAGAAGTCCACCCAGATTTCTGCAATGGAACAAGAGGACTCCGTGTTCTGCAAACTCTGTTGCTTGAGGACTCTGTCCCTGCTGGGCACTGAGGAGCCTCAGTCCTGAGTTGACTTCACTGTCTATGTCTCCTCCCCACAGCCAGAGTTTTGCCCTCCCTAGGATGGCCTCCCTAGGATGCATTCAGTTCACCTCTGAGTCTAACCGGGTACTTGACATCTTGGTAGAGCACAGTGATTGCCAGCCAACTGAGCAGTGAGCTTCTGAGCCCTCACAAGTCTCTCTCCCTGGCGTTTCAGCCTTCTCTCCTCTGTGCCTCCAACACCCTCCCCTGCCCTTGTCAACTAGCTCATTGCTAATGATCCCACAGACCTCCAGGCCAGTGTCACCTGCTCAGAGAAGAGCTCCACAGTTTTCTGACAGGCCAACTCCCTCCTGGATGCCCGGCCCATCACTTGTCACGTGACCATTTCCCATTTCTTTGGTGATTGTTGTGTCAGTACCTCTGCACCCTGCTAGGTTGTCAATCCAGGGGGCCAGCACTATCCACACTCCCTGTTCTGTGCCCGGAGCCTGGCTGTGTGCATGCAGAACATGGGCACTGAGCAAGGACTTGGGAAGGAGTGTAGAAGACAGAGTGCAGGGCTTTGTGGATGAATGGGGATGGGAGGCAACGAACGATGGATGGATGGCACAAGTGAATGATGAATGGGCATTTGGGTATCTTCAGGAGAAAGTGAGTCTGTAAATGGATAAGTGAATGAGTGAATGATGGATTTAATGGATAGAGGAATTTTTTTAAAGCCAGGTAATGAGTCAATGAAAGGGTGGATAACTAATGGTGACAGGGCTGGTATATAGAAACCCTCCATCCAGGGGAAGAAAATTGATGTTCAGCCCATGGTTTGGCCAGTGGACCACAATTTGGCTCATTCTCTCTCCACCCTGACCTCACACATTCTGAGGTCTCCTGAAAAATCAAGCCTATCTCCATCCGTCCCCAGCACTCCAAAGAGATTCTCATCTGTGTGGACAAAGACAAACTGTCAGAACCTGCCCAGGCCCTGAAGAGGTCATTGCTCTGTCCTAGGGCCCAAATCAACCTCCAAACACTAAATGGGTCACTCAGAGGCTGGGTGTAGTGGCTCTGGCCTGGAATCTTACCACGCGGGAGGCTGAGCTGGCTGGATTGAGTCTGGAGTCTGAGACTAACCTGAGCAAAGCTCTGGAGCTCTGGAGTCTGAGACTAACCTGAGCAAAGAATGAGAACCTGTCTCTACTAGTGATAGAAACATTAGCTGGGCATGGTGACACAGACTTGTAGTCCCAGCTACTTGGGAGGCTGAGGCAAGATAATTGCTTGTGTATAAGAGTTTGAGGTTGCTGTGAGCTATGACACCACAGCACTCTACCCAGAGCTACTAAGACTCAGTGTCAAAAAAAAAAAAAAGAAGTAGGGCAGCGCCTGTAACTCAGTGGATAGGGAGCTGGCCATATACACCAAGGCTAGTGTCCATATGCACACACGCATGTACGTCACCATGCAATATACACGCACACAGTGCAGCCAGCCACCTTCCTCCTGCCATCTTATTATCCTTTTTAAGAGACCCACAAGGCCTGAAGAGAGGGCAAAGAAGAAGGTGCAGGACAATGTGTGGGTCCTCTGCACTTTAAACGTGGGGACTCTGTGCCTGATGAGGGCCGAGAGTAGTTTTTCTAGGTAGTGTCCTTTCCTCGCAAGTTCAGCCCTGTGAAGCAGGTGTCATCATGCTCATTTCACAGAAGGAGGGCCAAGGACACGGAGCTCAGGGTACAGAGCCAGCAAGGAGAGGGCCCTGGTTTAAAACCCACATCTCCTGACTTCCAGGCCCCACAATCAACAGGGCACAGACCCACAGAAAGCAAAGAGGGAGGCAGTGGTTGAAAGGGCGGTGAGGGGCCAGGGGAGTGAAAAAAAATAGGGGAAGCACAAAAAAGACAAAAAGGATGAGTGATGACAATAAAATACAAGAATCTCTAAGCAGTCAGAGAAACTGTTTCCTGGTGCGTGTTTTGTCACGAGACCAGTTCTAAAGTCGTTTTTAGGGACCAAAGATGAGACAAAGCTGTGATGATAAAAGTTATTTTGAAACAAAAAGAAAATGCAGCATCTGGGACTTGGACAAGGCTGTCCCTGTCCAAAGAGGGGGCGAGGAAGAAAAAGTGTCTAAACAGGAGACACTTGCTTTCCTCAGCAGTGGTCCTGTCTTAATTCCTCTTTCTCCGAGTCTCCGTTGGCTTGGCTCCCCTGCCCATGCCTGGGCTCTGGGGCTGCAGGACCAGGCTGCTGTGTTGTGATATATGAGCCATAATTGGCACCAGTGCACAGCGATGATTTCACCAGGCCCCACCTCTCCTTCCCCTGAGGCAGGCAAGGGCTGGAGGAGGGCGGCAGCTAGGTCCATAGCAAAAGCGACTCTCTGAGGCTGCTTGTGAAGGCTCCCACTGTTGAGGGGGTGGTCCAGGTGATGTCGAATGTGCCTGCCAGGCCCCCAGGCCACCACACACCTTGCCCCTGAGGCTCTGGTGCACCCTCTCCTTGTGTGATGGGCTGTCCGGGGAATGGCTCAGCCTGAGAGGAGGAAGTATGGGGCACTGGGAGATGAGGCCGGGGAGGGAAAGCCGCTTTCTGCCTTCCACCTTCCTTCCTGCCGCCCCCTCAGGCTCCTAGGGCTGCTTTTTCTCTCCATGCCCCCCTACTCGTGTGCTCCACCCCACTCACCACCAGCCCTGGACCACCACATTCGAAACACGGGTATCCAGGAATTAGGCCCTGGCAGGAGAACATGGGGTACTGGGGAGGGGAAGATGACTTAGCATCTAACAGCACCCAGAACCTGAGCGAGCTCAGGGGCTGAAGAAGCAGCACCGTCCGGCCTCTTCCCCCACCCCACGGTTCAGAGGGAATAGAGAGCCTGGTGTTGTGCTTATGAATGTCCCAGCCCAACTGTGACATCTGGATGCACCACCTGCGGCATGTGGCCGTAAGACATAGTTGTGCAAAGGCGTGTGTGGGATCCCTGTGCGTTTCATGCATCTTCCTGTGTGTTTGATAATGTTTCAGGGCATAAGACATGTTTGTTCCCATAAAGTAGATGTGCTTGTATATTGGGTTTGTGCATGCACGTGTGTGTGTAGGTTTATGTGCTAGTTATCATGTGGGGGTGATATACTTGTATGGTGTTTGGCTGACGTGTAGGTGCTAGGTATGAGCTTACAGGACGGTAGGTGTGTTTGGGGCTGCGTGATGTGTGTTAGGAATGTGTAAAAACTCCCATAGATTTGAATGTTATAGTGGGTATAGACAGACAATAGATCTGTTTCTACCGTTTAAAGGCCACTGAATCAGCCTTTTTCTTATAAGGCCACACAATGCCAGATATGAGTCTGACTGAATATTCACTTACATATTCTGGCTGGGCTGGAGGTTTGAACCCCACCACCATCACACATATCCAGAGGCAGGCTCACTCACCAGGAATGATGGAAAGGTGAAATCTTGGCTTTGGTTTGGAGCAGCCAGTGCTGCTCACCATGGCAACACCTGTTGCCCTAAACTTCTAATGCCTACCTTGGCAGGCCCTCCGAGAACCCATCTCTCTACAACTCTCCTGGCTGGGGCGCCATGGTCTGGCAAGTGTGTAATATCTTAAAATACTTTCCAAATCATCAGTGAGAATGACCGTGTGCTTTGGTGTTTTCTGACCTGTGCAGGAGCCGGTGCCCTGTACTAAATGCAAGGATGCCGAGTCCTGCTCTAAGTCAAGATGAAGAGCTTTTCCTCTCAGAAGTTATGTGTTTTCATCTTCAAAAGGAGGTGGTCAGTGTCCATGAACCTCCCCCTCCAGCCATAGGCCTTGGTTCTGGGGGTGCAGGGATCGCTCTTGGTTTGCTAGGTGAAGACCATGTCGGTTCTATGCATACTCAGATAACCTTCTGTGCCAGACAACCCTGGCAATTGCCCCATAAATCACACTGGCCCCAAGCAACGACATTCAATTCCCTGGGCTTTTCATCATGGTCAATTAGGGAATCAGCCCAAGAGGTCAGCCTCACTGCCCTTAAATGAGGTCAGACTCCACGCACTCCCACTTCCCCAGAAAGCTGCGGGGCCTGTGATTAATGTGTCTGTCCAGATGCCTGGTTTCAACCAGGCTAATCCCTGGCATCGAGCACCAGCCTGCCTCTTCTTCCTGCGTGCATTTCTCAGGCTGGCCTATCACTGCACAAAGAGGATTTTGAAAATGCTATCAATTCTCCTTTAGAGGTGGCTGAAACGCCATAGAAAAAGCCAGACGGCTCTCAGGATTTGGAGGCATGTTTCATTACGCCTTCAACTTTTAATTTCCTCATCTGTTAAAAGTTAATTATGAGGGTAGGATAGAATGCCTTCAAGGGTTTCATGCAGGGCCTCACCCATAGCAGGTACTCACCAGTGCTTAGCATAATGCAGATTTTAAGATCACTAATAAATATAATCTGTGCTTTTGTATTTCCTGCTCTGTCTTTGGTCACATGGGCCTTCTGCCTGGAACACCATTTCTCATACCCGATAAGGTCGTCTCAATTCTGGTGTAAGCGCCCCTTCTTCTGGGAGTGTTCTGTGCCACCCCCAGCCCCCGAGGTACCTGATAGCTTTTCTTTACTCTGGGGTGCCTGTGCACACTCGCTGACCATTACTTCACCATATCCTTGTCCCTCTTCTCTTTTGGGTCCCGAGGTACCGGCTCCAAGTTCCTGGCAGAACGTGCCCCCTTGCACTGCTCCCTCCGCGGGCCCATCGTACCTATGGCGTAGCCATCAGGGCACTGCAGTTTGAGGTTGCTGTTGAGCTGGCTGGGGGCTGAGCAGTGGCCTTGCATCTCCTGGCAGACATGGAAGGAGCCGCTCCAGGTGCCATCTTTCCGGCAGTGTATGACATTGCTCCCACGTCCCTGGATACCACAGAAACATAGTCAGAACCAAGAGACACTCCAGCTCCCCACAGGACGAGTCTCCGGGAATAAAAGAGGAAACAATTTCTCATCTCCCCAGAGCTCTGAAGTGTTGTTCCAAAACAATTTCTTAATGATGGTTGAAACTCCAAGACGCTGAAGGAGAGGTGTTGCTAGTATCTCTGCTTTACAGATAAGGAGACTGAGGACCCAGAGCAGGAAGAAACTTGCTCAGGGTTTTCCCTAGAGCCTAATTCATGGTCCTAGCTTAGCAATGTTACAGAAGTTTCAATCAGAGCAATTACGGGTTTGATTTATATGTTTTTTTTTGTTTTTAATGAAGATAAGGGCCTATGATCCCCTCGTGGACACAGCAGTGAGAACACGGTTTCACGAGAAGACAGGTATGTGCCAGAGCTTGCTTCCTCTTAAGTAATGAGCAAGTGTCTCGTGTCAGGGTTCTGTTATACATTCACTGGGCAGTCAAGCTTTTTCTTCCAAGGACTTTCTTTCCTTCCCTCCCGTTCTCTTCCCCTCCACAATGGTACCAAGAGGGTGTGTGGGAACACTTCTGTCGGTGTTCCCCTCGCAATTCTTTGAAATAGGCAATCTATAGAAGGTGTCAAAAATGTATACACAATTTAAGAAAGAAAAAATAGTATTAAAATTATAACACTCAATATATACTGATAACAAAAATATTGGGCACCTCTTATAATAAGTCAAATGTGACTTGAGTATTACAAATTAAATACATTTTTTTTTCCTTTCTTAAACCGTGTATACATTTTTTGGTACCCTGTCTCTGGTTTCCCATTTTTTGGTACCCTCTCTCTGGTTTCTCAGTTTCTTGTAAAGAATTAGGGCAAATTGCAGCTTGAAGACATTGTCTCTCTTCCAAACCCCTTTTCAATCTCCCAGATTCCGGTGAAAAGTCTCTGATGTAAGTATTTCAGAATCAAACCGTACTCAAAGATTATTTCGTAGTGCCCACTCTATGGCCAGTTCTATGGGTTACAAAATTAAAGAGAGAACAGTGCCTGCCCCAGTGAGGTGATGTTCTGAGAGACAAATCTACGGCCTATGACTGTGCTCGCCTGCACCAGGCAGCTGTCTCCCCCAAGGCTGAGCATATATGGGGAAGCGTAACCCAGGGAAGGCCTCTTAGAACAGGAGATAGATAGAAAAAGATTTCCAAGGATGGGTAGAATCTCAGGCAGAAAAGGAACCAAAGGAGATGGGAGGGCACCTGCACATATGAGAAAGTATAATACATGCGAAATAGCCTGGTGAAGCCCTGGCTCTATGCCTCAAGGAAAAAAGAGAGAGGGATGAGCTAGCAGAACAGATAAGGTGTGGGCCTTAAGTGGCAATTTAAGGAGTTAGGACTCTGCCCAAAAGAAATGGAGAAACGTAGATGGTTTCTTCTGAAAGATTTGAGAACAAGTTGGATATTCTCTCCTGCTAAGCTTAAAAGACAAGAAATTTGACATAAGGCTAGAGGAGCAGATTGTGCCTCGCCAGTGCAAAAACCTGCCCCACGCTCCTCATGACCCGCAGCCTCCGTTCACGTCCATGAACTTGGCGGCCAGAGCTCCCCACCCTGGCCCAGACTTAGCTCTGCCTAATCCCCAGGTCACTGCTCCACAGCACTCCCACCAACCTGCAACCTTGGCTTCCATTACCTTCACCTTGAAGGCCCCAGGTGCTGTGCTCTTGTGCTCATGGTTCCTTCTGTCTATCAAGTTTTCCGTGCTCCCATCCCCATCCATCTGGCAGACATCATCTCTGTCCTAATGCCATTTGATTGAGGGGGACACTACCTTACGGTCTCTGACACCATATCACCTCTTCATTTACCATCTGTTCCTCAAGACCCAGGTTGGTGCCCTGTGCAGCTCAGTGTCCTCAGAGCCTTTTTACCAAGCCTAACAGGTACCAGCTGTTCCATGAACCCATTTATCACTCACTAGATATTTCTGTTCATTCAAGAATTGTTTGTTTGTTTAACAATACACGAGATGAATAGACGGAGAGCAATGGAATGAATTTTGTTAAGAAACAAGAGAATAAATGAATGCCTGAATGAGGAACTGAATGCACAAGTGAGTAAAGGGAGGAATGACGGAATAAATGATGAGTGTGTGCATGAGGAAATGAAAAATCTCTTTAAAGGGGCTGATTGCAGGCTGAAGCTCCCCTGTCTGAAAGAACAGCTGCAGAGAAGAGAAAGGAAGCCCCTTACAGGCTTCTCCTGGGCTGGCAGTAGGAGGGTGTGATTGCAGTGGGAATCTCTCTGGCCTCGAAAGCAGGGTGGCCCAGGCCGAGCACACAGCTGCAGGGGCAACTGGCAGCATCTACACCCAGAGGTTCTATGTGGGTTCATGGCAAATTTATACAGCTTTATGCGGCTTCAGAGAACCCAGACTCTCCCTCTTGGAGCCCCAGGCTCTAGGTCCCATGATTCTGCTGGGCCCTCGAGGGAGTAGGAAATTGACCCCAATTTCCTGGAGCCTTGGCCTGGGCCTATGATGCATTTGGCCTCCAGCCCCTGAAGGGCTGCAGACCTCAGCACTGCGTGGGCCAGAGCTGGCTGAAGACCCTGGTCTGCAGCAGAGAATGTATTCAAACTAGTAGAAATCTGCTTGGGGACTGTCAGGCCGAGGAGGCCCCGCCATGGATGAAAGGTGGGGGCATATAGCGTTAGTCTTGCTGCCTCTGGTTTCTCTCTCTGCCTCTGGTTCACTTGGTACTTTCTACAGCTAAATCTGCTTCAAAAAAAAAAAAAATAGGACACTCTTCTTCTACAACACCTTAGCTTTCTGAATGAGGCACACTGGCAGTCTGGACCTCTCCAGGGCTTCCACTGTGAAATCTACGTGATATTTCTTGCCCCATCTCTGGCTATGCACATTATCCTTCCTAGTGGTCAAGTGAAGTGCCTTGTCTCTCTTGCTGCCTTCTCCCCCCAAACACCTTTACCCCTGTTGTGCCCTCTACACAGCAGACTTTCTGGAGCCTCTCTGGTTCTCCAAATCCTTCTGCAGGACTAGATCTTGCAACACCTGCCTACCAGCTGGCGCAGACCTTCAAAGTACTACTGAGATCCTTGCTGACCAAGTCTTGTTTGATCAGAGATGATCTGACATTGATAAGGATCCAATCTGGGAAGAATAGAGACTACTTTTTTCAGGTGTTGTCAGGGAACTGACCGGTTTTCTTTGGCTCCAAATGCACAATTCCGCATGTTGTTGTGAGATCTCTCATAAGAGGGCTGGCCATTCCTTAGCAAAAGTTTGCCTCTCTGGGCCAACGCATCTGTCTGTAAAAAAGCATGCTGTGCTTTGCCTAACTCTCCTGCCCTTTTAGCTACACAGATGCAGAAAGAGCTGAAGACATACAATGATATTATTGAACACCTATTACATGCCCAGCGTTTTAAAAATCCTCAACAATGTGGTAGACTAGATTTATGTCCCTTTTACAGATGTGGAAACTAAGTCTTGGGAAGTGAAAAAGTGAGTTTTAGAATGAAGCAAGTGAAATGATTAAGAGCATGGACTTAAGTCAAACTGTCTGGGTTCAAATACCAGCTCTGCAAAGCCACAGCTGTGGACTGGGTAACGTTTCATAATTCTCTGTCTCTCAGTTTCCTTGACTGCTAAGTGGGCATGAAGTTTAATACTACCCCAGAGAGTTGCCATGAGGATCATGTGAGTCAGTTTCTGTGAGCCCTTTAAAGCCCAACATATGCAAGTCTATCCACCACTTGCATGCACTGTCTGTCAGAGAACTTCAGAGTCAATCTGACCAGCAGTGCACTTTGGAAATGACAGGAGCCAGAAAGGAGAGGCAACGTGTCTGAGACTCACAAGTTGCCAGTGCCAGGATCACATCTCTTCACCGTAAGCCTTTACTTATGGGATGGAAAAGAGGACATAGCAGAATTAAGATGACTTCTTCTTGTAAAAGTCAAAATAAACAAAATAATGTCAGGGAGAAATGTGGTGGCATCAGAGCAAGACTGAACCAGGCCGTGAGTGTAAGAGACAGATGGTTCCGCTCTGGAGGCAGCTTGACCTGACAGCAGCAATCTCAGCTCCATATCCCTCATTGCAGAACACGGGGCAAAGCAGCTTGCCACACTGAACTTCAACTTTCTCTTCTGCACGATGGGACAGTAATGTCAGATGCCATGGGGCTTCAGTAAAGTGATCTGTGCAAAGGACTCAGCCCAGTTCAGGGCATGTAAAGTAGTTGCAGCCACTGGGAATCCATTGCCTCTCTTCCCTGTCAATGCCCTCATGTGCATGTTGCTTCAATAAAGAGCGGACATGCAGCCCCTGCAGGAGAAAGAATGGGTAGAAAATGCAGCTTGTACACCCACTTGGTGTAATACCTGGCTCTGCCAGTAACTTGTGTGACCCAAGGTAAGTCCCTTCTCCTCCCTGGGCTTCAGTGGTCTCTTCTGTAAACTAAGTAGGTTGCAAAGGGGTCCCTGAGATCTGCCTAATTCTAACACCATGGAGGTCTGTTATTTTTCAGACTTCCTCCAGGAAGTCCTAGGTGCTTAGGTTAGCACTTCACCTTGAAATGAGAGGCTGACCCTGCTTGCTGGGGCACCATACTTCTGTGGGCTGTACTTTGTCCCAGGCAGGGTCCCTAATGTCAGGGGACAGCTCCAAGGCACTGTGGCTTTTTCAGGCACCCGCTATGATCCATGCAATAAGCTGGGTGTGCTGTGGATTCAGCCCCCACTCATCCTCTCTTGCTCCTGCTGAGTTGCTGAGATCTACCATCAAGCGCATCGCTCTGACCACAAAATGCCTCTGGCCTGTGCCTTCCCTCTCTGTGTGAGTCTTCCACAGATCCTGTCCCCATCCCGAGGCTGGACTCTCCCCTAACAACCTGCAAAGCTCCCATAGTGCTTCTCACAAGGAACTGGGCCTGGGTTGTCACCTCAACCAGCCCGGGAGCTTCCGAACTGGATTAGATCCTGAGGCAATTAGCACTTCTCCTCACCACCTGGCCTCTGCCACTAGCTTGCGCTGGGAATGTTTGGGAGCAACGGGAAAGAGCAGAGCTAGGGATCAGGCAAAACATCCCCAACTAACTCACAGCCACAGGCAAGAACTTAGCCTCCCAGATCTTCTCTCCACTTCTGTAAAACGGGGATAATCTTTCCTTCCCAAGTATTTGTTATGAGTTGTCAAAATAAGGTACAGTCTGCCACACCAGCTTGGCACCCATCAAACACACACACACACACACACACACACACAAAGCTGTTGTTAAGGCAGTCAGTCTCTTTGTCTTGGTTTAGAAAGAGAAGAATATTGCAAATGTTAGAGCTGAGTAGTCCAATATGGTAACCACTGTACAAGTATGGCTCTTTACATTTAAATGTAAATTTTTTATAAGTAAATAACATTTAACATTTGGTTGGTCAGTCACTGGTCTGTGTTTCAATTACTCCATAGCTAGGGACCATCATATCACACAGCACAGATATGGGATATTTTCAGCATAGAAGAAAGCTTTATGGGGCAGTATTGGTGTAGAGGAACTAGAAGACTATTTATTCTACAGGTTTATTCAGGCAAGAGACCAAGGCTCATACCAGTTTACTTAATCCACACCTTGGCCTCCTGTAGGATGGTTGCCCTCTTCTGAGTTGTTAGAGCTAGCTAGCACAGGGCTCAATTTCATTATGTTGTCTTTGTTTCCAGATCTTCTAGGAGTACACGAGGAGCATAAAGGATTCTCCCCACTGGAATGACCTTAAGGCAGCCTAGTTCACTGGGGTCTGTCTTCCTCAGGGCTGCACATACGGTGGCCTAGCTTGTGCACTGCACAAATCCCTGGGGTCCCCTACCTTTTATTACCTCATTTAATCCTCACAAACAAATTTTCAGGCCACCCATTTTGCACACAAAAAAAACCAAACCTTAAAGAACTAAGGAGGTTGCCCCGGTTCTGCAGCTTACTGCAGTGAAGCTGGGATTTGAACTCAGACTCCACATCCAGCGTTGTACTGGCTCCCGAGGAACGGGTAAAGTAGGGATTTTGTTTGCTTTTAGTGGCAATGAGAGGGAGTGTGTGAATCTTTCCTACCATAGCCCCCATCCTTTCCTGCTTTCCTGCCAGGATCTGGAAGTTGTTTGGAAAGGGGAGAATCCCTGCTCCGTATAAGCTGTTTGAGTCGAGATGCTCTGGGCCGTACATTTCTGCTGTGTTTATAGGCAGCAAGAGGGGATCTGAGGTGAATACTAGATTTGGCTCTCAGGCTCCCAGTCTGAGGGTAGAGGAAATTCATTTTCAGTACAAACTAGAAACGTCAATTGTATCAGGAGCCCATTTGGCACGCGCTCCCTCATTCTTTGAGCAGACTAGCAATCCTCTGCCCCTTCACGTCTGGCCTCTCCACCGGTTGCCAAACAGAGCTGCTCGAGTCATCTGATTAATTTACATTTTCCTCTCCTTTAAATACAAACTGGCCATGAAAGTTACTTGGCAGGCCCCAGGCAGACTGCATTTCAGTTTGATAACATGACCACGGCCAGAATATTATTTGGCTCAGCAGTTTGGGTAAATGTTAGCAAGAGTTTTATGTAAGGGAGTGAGAGCGAAGTTGATCGGCCTGTGAGAGGCCATGGTAATCTCTGGTTTGGGCACTGGCTTCTGCTTCCCTGGCAGCCGAAGATGGGGATAACTTTCATGGATGGACACAACATAAGAGACCAGGGATTTTCAGAGAGTGACCATGGGACTCAGCTGATGCCACCTGTGTCACCTTCGGTGGCTGAGTAACCCCTCTGTGTTAAAATTGGCTTTGAAGTTCCTTGCCCCCCTTCCTCTTGCCCTCAGTTCAGCTGTCATTTCCTGAGTACCTACTAGGTGCCTGGCTCTGTCCGAAGTGCTGAAGGCACAGGGAAGCCTAAAGATGCAGTGAAGGTTCCCACAGCCCAGGGTGAAACTGTGAAACAAAGCAGACGTCACAAGTGGGGTGTGCTCAAGGCTGGGAGGAGGGATGCGAGGAGGGCAGTGAGCCCCTACAGGAAGGACGCTGAGAAGCGGTTCCCAGGGGAAGGGATGCCTGGAATAACGTGTGAAGGATGATGAGAGGTTGGGAAGCTGGAGAACGTGAGAGGAGAGATGTTTCAGGTGGGGGATGCGCAGATGAGAGGGGAGATCCTGCTGGTGATGGGGGAGTGGTCTTGACAGCCACCCTAAGGAGCTGAGATCTTTTTTCCTAAGGGATGTGGGGGTCTCTGGTTCGGGAAGGGCTTTAAGCAGAGGGAGTGTCACAATCACTCGAATCTCTCTGGCTGAAATGTGAAGAACGTGCTGGAGCAGCACGTGACAGAGGCACAGAAATGATGAAGAAGCTGCATGGTGGCCCACGAGACAGACGATGGGG
>CAUYON010094294.1:0-12493 GCA_963573935.1 Arctocebus calabarensis | reverse complement strand
GCATCAATATTCATTAGTGATATTGGTCTATAATTTTCTTTTCTTATTGGGTCTTTTCCTGGGTTGGGGATCAAGATGATGTTTGCTTCATAAAATGTGTTTGGTAGTGTTCCTTCTTTTTCTATATTTTGGAAAAGGTTGAGTAATATAGGTATTATTTCCTCTTTAAAGGTTTGGTAGAATTCTGACATGAAGCCATCTGGTGCTGGGACTTTCTTTTTAGGGAGATTTTTCTGATGCTATTTCAGAACTTCATATAGGCCTGTTCAATATTTCCACTTCATTCTGGCGAAGTCTAGGGAGGTGGCGTGCTTACAAGTATTGATCTATTTCTTTCAGATTTTTATATTTCTGAGAATAGAGTTTCTTGTAATATTCATTAAGGATTTTTTTAATTTTTGAGGAGTCTGTTGTTGTTTCATCTTTGTCATTTCAGATTGATGAAATTAGAGATTTTACTCTTTTTTTCCTGGTTAGGTTAGCCAAAGGTTTATCTATTTTATTGACCTTTTCAAAAAGCCGATTTTTTGATTTATTGATCTATTGTATAATCCTTTTGTTTTCAATTTCATTTAATTCTGCTCTAATTTTGGTTATTTCTTTTCTTCTGCTGGGTTTGGAGTTGGAATGTTCTTCCTTTTCCAGTTGCTTGAGATGTGCCATTAAGATGTTAACTTCCTTTCTTTCTATTCTCGTGAGGAAGGCTTGCAGTGCTATAAATTTCCCTCTTAGGCCTGCCTTTGAGGTATCCCAAAGGTTCTGATAATTTGTGTCTTCAATGTCGTTTTGTTCCAAAAATTTGGTAATTTTCTTCTTACTCTCATCTATGACCTAGCTACCATTCAGCATAAGGTTATTTGGTTTCCATATTTTTGTTTGAGTATGCTCATTCCTGTTGTTGTGTTCAACTTTTATACCATTATTGTCCGAGAAGATGCAAGAAATAATTTCTATTCTTTTAAATTTGCTGAGGTTAGACTTGTGAGCTATGATGTGATCAATTTTGGAGTATGTTCTGTGGGCTGACAAGAAGAATGTGTGTTCAGTTTTGTTAGGATGAAATGTTCTGTAGATGTCTGTAAAATCCAATTATTGAATGGTTAACTTTAAATCCAAAATTTCTTTACCTAACTTCTTTTTGGAGGATCAATCCAACACTGCCAAAGGAGTGTTAAACTCTCTGACTATTATGGTGCTGGAGGAAATTAAGTTGCTCATGTCCATTAGAGTCTCTCTTATAAATTATGGTGAATTCTGGTTGGGTGCATAAATGTTAATAATTAAAATCTCATCATGTTGAGTTTTATCCTTAACAAATATGAAGTGTCCATCCTTATCTGTCCTTACTTTTGTTGGCTTATAGCCTATTGTATTTGTGAATAAAATTGGACACCTGCTTTTTTCTGATTTCCATTTGCCTGAAATATAGATGACCATCCATCTCTTCACCCAAAGACTATATGTATCTTTTAAGGTAAGATGAGAGTCTTATCTTAAAGAAGGCAGGCAGCAGATATCTGGCCTGAGTTTTTGTATCTAGTCAGCCAACCTGTGCCTCTTTAGAGGGCAATTCAAGCCATTCACATTAATTGTAAATATTGAAAAGCCTGGTAGCATTTGGGGATCGAGTTTTTCATAGGTCCATAGACATTTTTAATCCTTTTGCCACTGTAGAAGTTGTAATTTGAATTTCTAAACTTTTGTGGTGGAGGATTACACTGGTGATATGGAGGATAGGTCTGAGAATATCCTGGAGAGCTGGTTTAATTATGGCAAATTTCTTAAACATGTGAATGTCATTTAAGTATTTAATTTCTCCATCATAAATGAAACTCAGTTTTGCTGATTACAGGATCCTGGGTTGAAAGTTATTTTGTTTTAGGAGATTAAAAGTCAATGACCACCCTCTTCCAGGTTGAAAGGTTTCAGCAGAGAGACCTGCAGTCATTGTAATATTCTTCCTTGTAGGATATGGTTTTCTTCCATCTGGCTGCTTTGCAGAATGTTTTCCTTCATTTTAACTTTGGCAAATTTAATTATAATGAGCCTAGGAGAAGTCTTATTTGGGTTGATTCATGCTGGGGTCCTGAAACTGCTATCTGAATTTCACAATCTCTTAGCATATCTGGAAAGTTCTCCTTCATTATCTCCTGAAGAAGAGCCTCTGTGCCTTTCAAAGCCACTTCATCACCTTCAGGAATTCATATAAGGTGAATATTAGTTTTCTTTTTCTTATCCCATAGCTCTCTGAGAGAATGATCCATTTTTGCTCTCCACTTCTCTTCCTCTTTGAGCATTTGGGAGCATTGAAAGCTTTGTCTTCAATGTCAGAAATCCTTTCTTCTGCCTGTTGCATTCTGTTACTGAGGGATTCTACTGTATTTCTCAGATCTGTGAGGGCTGCAAATTCTTGTCTCAATATGTCAAAATCTTTGACATATTGAATTCTTCAGAATGCTTTCGAAATGCTCCTTGAATTTCTAATTCCAACTTTACCTCCATTCTATTAATCTTATTTGCAATCCAAATTTTGAATTTGATTTCTGACATCTCAGCCATCTGTTTATGAACAGGCTCTTCATTTGTGCCTGCCATATCATTCCGTGGGGGTGGGGGGTTGATCTCCTCTGGTTATTTATGTTACCGGAGTTTTTCCCCGGATTAAGCCCTGTGATTATTTTATACCTTTTGGCTATATGAGCAGATAAGGTGAAGTTGGGTTGGGGGGGCTCCTGGAGTAGTGGTTGACCAGCCCTTTGCCCAACAGCTAGGACTGGTGTCTGTACCTTTTCCCCTAGAGCTCTGCCAAGGGCCCATACAGTGCTATGGCCTGCAAAATTGGGGACCTTCTTGGTGTGGTGGGGCTAAGTGTCTCTGTCTTGTTTTCAGCTGGTCTCTGTCCTACCCTAGTGAATCAGTTACTCTGGGTTGAAATCTCAGCTGTGGGAAAATACCAGCAAATAAGTCATCCCTTCCCTCATGGGCAACAACTGGAAAAGGAAAATCAAACCTTCCCACAACCACACACTCAGGATACCACTTTGGATAGTCCTTAGGTGATTGGCCCAGTTCAAGAGGTCCAAATCAATTGTCCCAGTTAGCACTGGTCTCAGGTGGGAAAGTTCAAAAGGTCTCTGGCAACTAGATAGCAGGGGTCTGCTGGCAGCCCAAGTATGAAGTCAGAAGGACCCAACCAGCAAATAAATTAGTCTGGGAAGGTTGATGCCTCCTTCCTCACCTTGCACCTCTGTCACACCAAGTCAAAGGCAACCCTGCAGGGCTGTGACCCAGTTCCCTTCAATGAGCAGACGTTCCAGGGATTTGCACCTGCCTGAGACACAGTGAAATCTATGTCTCCTAGCCATGCCACCACTCTCTGCCACTATCTGGCAGAGAGAGCTGAGGCCTGACAACCTCAGGTGCTTAATGGAGGCTGGGCCAGTTCACTCAGTTCCAGCCCTGCCCTTGATTGATGTTGCTGACAGAACAGATCAACTTCGCAGAATTTGTTTCTGTCCTGGCTATATTCCCCTGTGAATCAGATGCTGTTTGAGTTCACAGAACCTGTGATTCAGCCCTGGTCTGTGCCACTCCCCAGAGCTGGTGTGTCTATCTGCTGCAGTCTGTGTTGGGGTGGAAGTGACTAGAGCTCACACTCAGCTTTTGGGGTCTGCCTCTTCCTGCCTGCCTTTGTCTTAGCCATGATCCCCTGAGGGTCTGGTGCATCTTAGGCTCATTAAAGCAGTCCTTCTGGTTCAGCCCTGCCCTGAGAATATGCTGTCTCAGCAAGCAAGGTTCTAGTCCTTAGGCCCCGCCCAGGTAGGTACCACCTCAGGCATACCCTTTAGTCATGGGGCCTGAGTTTCCATCCCAGATCTGTTCTGCCATTGGCTGCCACCAGAGAAGATGTCCAGCTTTCTCTGGTTGCCCAGACAGACATGGACTGTCTCTCCAAAATATCCCCAGGAGTGTTAGCTGTATTGTTCCCACTGATGCCACTGCTGCTCTGTGCCTTGGGGCACCGCCTTTCCCACTCCCATATGGTTCCCTCTCATTTGACGATCTTCTCCTTACTCCTGTGCTACAGAATCAGCACAGACCAGCAACTGCCAATACCCTATCCACACCTCTTGAGTAAATGCCCAAGAATATGGACTCCAGGGGGAACAAGCCTCCAGACCTCAGGGTGAGAGTGGAGGAAAGTACTGGGAGTTCAGAATTGCAGGTACAGAATATATACAGTTTGTACAGTTTTATGGCTGGCGGGATAGTGCCATGGCACATTCATAAGTCCTCTCTAGAGAAGAAGTTCCAGTTTTTAGAGTGGGATAAAATAGGAGGGAATCTGAACTCTGCTTGCTTGTTTGTATAGAGTATACTGCAAGCCATTTTATTGGGGGAGGGAACTCCTGTCCGCTTAGCAATGGATTTTGTACCTATTGTTTGTTTCCTTAGGGTTGCAGCTCGCCTCAGCCGGGTTGATGTGCATTCTTCAAACTCCTCTCTTGGCTCAGCTCCAAACCTGGCTTACTTGCTAAATTTCTGCCCTTTAACTGTCCTTCTGGATGGAAGCCTCTGTGGAGAGCTGGCTCCAGTCAGCCATATTGCCCCTGCCCTCAATTTTTTTTTTTTTTTGAGACAGAGTCTCACCTTGTCACCATTGGTAGAGTACTGTGGAGTCATTGGTCATAGCAACCTCCAACTCTTAGGCTCAAGAAATTCTGTTCCCCAGGCTCCCAAGTAAGTGAGACCATCCTAACAACCAGCTATTTTTAGAGAACTGGGTCTTGCTCTTGCTGAGGCTGATCTCAAACCTGTGATCTAATTGAACTTTCTGTCCGTATTTTCTTGTATCACATTAAATTTCATTAAAATAATAATTTTGGGAGCACCAGTTGTTTGGCCCCAGCCCAGCATCCCCAGCCATGTGTGAGTCAAGATGTTCATGCACAGCCTGGAAAACTGGATGCTCAAACCAAACAACTGCAAGATGCTGTCACAAATGTGGAGAAGCATTTTGAGAGCTGTGCCAAATCTTTGCTGACCATGTGTGGAAAATTGCCAGGCTACAATACAATGCAGAGCTACTAGTGAATGAAATTAATATGTATCTACAAAGACCCCCAAATATAAAGCAGGGAATGAAAAATTTTGCTGATGAATTTGTCAAACTTTAGGATTATTGACAAACAGAAGTTAAAGGTTTGAACCCAAAGTAGTTAAACCTTTGAAAGCTTATGGAACCACTGTGAAAATGAAACAGGATGACCTCAAAGCAACATCAACAGCAGAAGAATATGCAGTTGTTATAGACCTGTTAATTGGAGAAAACTATGAAAGGTACACTGACTTTGAAAATCCTAGTGTCACACTCACATTATTATTTCAGCCTTACTTAATTGATATCACCTAGTTGCAGCACCTAAGAACTACAGATAGAATTGATTGAGTTTTCACTAGATGAAATTCTTGTTTGATGCCAAGAATCAGCTAATTTGAAATATGGAAAAATGCAGTAGAATACCAATACCTGGCTGCAACAACATGCCCCCAAAATGCTTTCTTGCTTTTCAATCACTTATTGCTGCAAATCTACATTTTCATAACTAATCCAAATAAGTATACCCTTAAGGTCACAAATGACTGATACCCATGTAGAGGATCAGCTTAAAGTGTGGATCTGTATGCTGCAACCAAGTATTCAAATGCCTTCTAACAAAAAGCAGACATAACATAGTCATTAAAAGGTTAGTCAAATTTAAAATTAACAAATAGAATTTCTGCGAAGACGGCCGAATGGTAGCAACTCTCAGCAGAGGCTCCTGAGCAGAGGAAGAAAAATTGGACATAATTGGAATCTATAAAGCCAAAGGTGGGGAGCTTAGCCAAGAAAGAAGTTCAGCAAGCTGTAACTCCAAGGAAGAACATTCAAGTAAACAAATTACAGGTACAAAGCCTGTCAACTAGAGCACAGGAGACCCTTCCCCCAAGCAGGAGGCCTGCCATAGGCTATCTGCCAACGACCAAGGAATAAAAGACCTCTCATTTTACATTACTAGAGAGAGCTGCTAAAAGTTATCTTTCCCCAGGGAGGTCTCATTTATGAACCTAGATACCACCCTACCAGGCATAAAATTGAACAGATATTTTCCCCCACAAGTCCAAACTCCCCCTCCACACTTTCCCCCTCCAATGGCAATCTGAAGTTCTGCCCCCTGCAGATCACAGAATGTTTGGTCTTGTCCTAAGAGATCTGGGCATAGTGTGGACTGTCAACCATCAGGACAGAATCTGTGACTAATGAGGAAGAAAGAGGGTATGGGAAAAAAGGGACACTCAGAGGGAAGAGGAGCAGTCCCTTGCTTATGATTATGCCTGGCCAGGGGTGGTGTTGATCCTTGGTTTGGGCTGTGTCTGGTGGGACAGGGTGGCTGTGATGCCACCCACAGTGGGAGAGGGGTTGCCCGTGTGGACTGAGTTTGGCAGACAGGACTGGTCCCCTGCCCCTGCTAAGCCTACAAGCAGAGGCTTTCTAGGTGTGGACTGAGACCTGACAGCAAAGGTGTGGTCCCCTGATTCCAAAAGAACCCTCTAGAGGTGGCTTACTGGGTGCGAACCAAGACCTGAGGGATAGGGCATGGTCACCTGTCTCCAGAAGGGGTGGTGAACAGAGGCTTACTGGGTGAGGACTGAGACCAGTCGGTGGACTGCAGTGCCCTGACTTTAACAGAACCTGCAAACAGAGGCTTGCCAGGCAGTGGACTGAGATGGGCAAGTGGGGGTATGGTCCCCTGACTCCAACTGGTCTGCCAAGCAGAGGTAAGCTTGATGTGGACTGAGACTGGTGGGTGGGGGCGTGGCCCCTTGCTCCAACTGGGCCTGTGAGCAGAGAAGCAGACAACAATGTGAACTGAGTCTGGCAGGCAGGAGTGTGGATTGCTGGTTTCAATTGTTTTGTTGGAGACCCTTGAATCTCTCTCTTTTGAGTATGGTTTGCACTGCCTGAGACAATTTAATTAGAACCTGTGTCTTGGGCCATCCACTCTGGGACATTCTGAGGTTGACCTTCAAAGTTCTGAAGCAGTAAAGAACTGAATATTGGAGGCTGAGAACTGCAGCTCTTTGTATCTCCTCACAGTTGAGATTTGAACCTAATACTGTGGTTTCTTAGCATAGGGTAAAAGTTGGCTCATATCAAAACAGAGCTAACTTGTGTTATCTAACAAAGTAGGTCCTCAGAATCTCCAGCCAAAACTCAGAAAGGGTCCTTTGTAAGGTTATAGGAGATAAGCCACAATTACAAAGCCTAGTGCTTTGATAAGGGGCTATCTCTACTACCTGGGCACCTCAATTCAATCTCACCCTACCAGTTCTAATAACCAAATGGTGGAAAATAAACATGGTGCAGACCCAACAGATGAACTCTGGCAATATGAATAACCAGAGGAGATCAATGCCCCCAAGAAATGACAAAGGAGATACCACTGAAGATGCCATGCATAGACAAATGGCAGCAATGTCAGAAATCGAGTTCAGAATATGGATTGCAAATAAGATAAATAGAATGGAAGAAAAGATAGAAATTGAATTCCAAAGAGCACTTCTAAAGCTGTCTCAAGAAATTAATGAATACAAAGCCCAAGTCAACAAAGATGTGGACATAATGAGAAAAGAGTCAGCAGAGCTCAAGGAAATGAAAAAGTTAATTGAGGAGCTCCAAAATACAGTAGAATCCCTTAGTAATAGAGTTGACCAGGCAGAAGAAATGATCTCTGAAACTGAAGATAAAGCTTTTGAATATTCCCAAACACTCAAAGAAGCAGACAAATGAAAGTGAAACTGATCATTCCCTGAAAGATTTGTGGGATCCCTCTAAAAGATCAAGCATTCATCTTATAGGAATTCCCAAAGGAGAAGAAGATGGTCCTAAAGGTACAGATTGCTCTACTCTAAGAGATTTTGGAGGAGAATTTTCCAAACATTGCAAGAGATACAAAACTTCAGATTGCAGACAGTTTCAGAACCCCAGCAAGACTCAATCCAAATAAAACATCTCCTAGAAACATTGTGATTTACTTTGCCAAAGTTAAGATGAAGGAGAAAATTTTGCAAGCAGCAAGACATAAGAAAAGCATCACTTACAAAGGGAGAAGTATCAGAATGACTGCAGATCTCTCACCTGAAACATTCAAGCCAGAAAAGGATGGTCATCAACCTTCAGTTTCCTAAAACCAAACAACTTCCAGCCCAGGATCCCATATCCACCTAAACTGAGTTTCATTTGTGATTGAAAAATCAAATTCTTTAATGACATAGACATGTTGAAGAAATTTGCCATAAGTAAACCAGCCCTCCAGGACAGTCTCAGAACTGACCAGCATAATGCTGTACCTTCAAAATAAACTCACCCAGAAATTTTTGAACAAAACCCAACTTCCACAGTGGAAAGGACTGAAAATGTCCATTGGACATTCGAAAATCATAACATCCAAAACACAACCAGGCTTATCAATTATCTCAATTAATGTGAATGGTTTAAATTGTCCTCTAATGAGGCACAGGCTGGCTGAATGGATACATAAACTCAGAGTGGATATCTGCTGTATACAAGAATCTCACTTTACCTTAAAGGATAAAAATATACTCAGAGTGAAGGGATGGACTTCTATATTACAGGCATAGAAACCAGAAAAAAGCAGGGGTTGCAATTTTAGTAGCAGATACAATTGGCTTTAAACCAACAAAGATAAGGAAGGTCACTACATATTTGTCAAGGAAAACCCAACATGAAAAGATTTCAATAATTAACATTTATGTACCTACCAGAATACTCCTCAATTCATAAAGCAGACCCTAATGGATATGAACAACTTGGTATTTTCCTGCACTGTAATAGTTGGGGATTTTAACACCCCTTTGACAGTTTTGGATAAATCCTCCAAGAAGAAACTAAACAAAGAAATATTAGACCTAAACTTGAGCTGAGAACAAATGGACTTTACAGACCTGTACAGAACATTTCACCCTAAGAAAACTGAATATACATTCTTCCCATTAGCCACAGGTCATCCTCCAAATAGATCATATGCTAGGACACAAGTAAAGACTCAACTTATCAAAACTTTTGGGATACTGCAAAGGCAGTCCTAAGAGGAAAATTTGTAGTATTGGAAGCCTTCATCAAGAAAACAGAAAGAGAGGAAGCCAACAACCTCATGGATCATCTCAAGCAACTGGAAAAGGAAGAACATTCCACCCCTAAACCCAGCAGAAGAAAAGAAATAACCAAACTTAGGGCAGAATTAAGTGAAATTGAAAACAAAAGAATCATTCAGAAGATCAATGAAACAAAAAGTTGTTTTTTTGAAAAGATTAATATAAATTGAAAAACCTTTGGCCAACCTAACCAGAAATAGAAAAGTAAAATCTCTAATATCATATATCAGAAATGATAAAGGAGAAATAACAATAGACATTTCAGAAATTCAAACAAATCTTCAATGATTACTACAAATACCTCTATTCCCAGAAATATGAAAATCTGAAGGAAATGGACCAATATCTGGAAGTATGCCACCTTCCTAGACTCAACCAGAAAGAATTAGAAATCTTGACTAGACCTATATCAATCACTGAAATAGCATCAACAATACGAAATCTCCCCCCCTCCAAAAAAAGTCCAGGACCAGATGGATCCACATCTGAATTCTATCAAACCTTTCAAGAGGAACTAATACCTATATTATACAACTTTTTTCAAAGCATAGAAAAAGAAGGAATACTTCTCAACACATTCTATAAAGCAAATATCACCTTGATCCCCAAACCAGGAAAGGATTCAACAAAAAAGAAAATTATAGACCAATATCATTAATGAATATCGATGCAAAAATATTCAATAAGATGTTAGCAAAGAGAATTCAACAACACCTCAAAAAAATTATACACTATGATCAAGTTGGTTTTATTCCAGGGTTGAAGGTTTTGTTCAACATATGCAAATCTATAAATATAAGACATCACATTAATAAAATAAAAACAAAGATCATATGATTCTCTTAATTGACTCACAAAAAGCCTTTGATAACATTCAGCATCCTTTCAATATCAGAACACTTAAGAAAATTGGCATAGAAGTGACATTAATTAAACTGATGGAGGCCATCTACAGCAAACCCACAGCCAATATCATATTGAATGGGATAACATTGAAAACATTTCCACTCAGATCAGGAATGAGGCTATTCGAGTTTGATGGAAGTCTTAGCCATCACAGTCAGGCAAGAGAAGGCAATCAAGGGTATTCAAATAGGGTCAGAGAAGATCAAACTCTCATTCTTCACTGAGGATATGATCCTATGCCTGGAAAATCCCAGGGACTCAACTTCAAAACTCTTAGAAGTGATCAAGGAATACCACAGCATCTCAGGATAAAAAAATCAATATTTACAAGTCAGTAGCTTTTATACATGCTAACACTAGTCAAGCTGAAAATATAGTCAAGGACTCTATCCCTTTTACAATAGTGCCAAAGAAGATGAAATATCTGGGAATTTACCTAACAAAGTATGTGAAAGATCTCTATAAAGAGAACTATGAAAGTCTGAGAAAAGAAATAACTGAAGATGTTAACAAAAGGAAAAACATACCATGCTCATGGCTTAGAAGAACCAACATTGTTAAAATGTCCATGCTACCCAAAGCAATCTATAGATTTAATGCAATCCCTATTAAAGCACCATTGTCATATTTTAAAGAACTTGAAAAAATAGTACTTCATTTTATATGGAATCAGAAAAAAATTTGAATAGCAAATACATTACTCAGAAATAAGAACAAATCAGGAGGTATCAGATTACCAAACTTCAGGCTAAACTATAAGTCCATAGTGATCAAACAGCATGGTACTAGCACAAAAATAGAGTGGTAGATCTGTGGAACACAAAAGAGAACCAAGAGATGAACCCAGCTAGTTATCATCATTTGATCTTTGACAAGCCTATCAAAAATATTCAGTGGGAGAAAGACTCCCTATTTACAAATGGTGCTGGGTGAACTGACTGGCAACCTGTAGAAGACTGAAACTTGACCCCCACCTTTCACCATTAACAAAAATTGATTCTCACTGGATAAAAGATTTAAAATTAGGACATGAAACTATAAAAATACTAGCAGAGAGGATGGGGAAAACACTTGAAGAAACTGGCCTGGGAGAATATTTTATGAGGGGGACCCCCCCAGGGAAATGAAGCAATACCAAAAATACATTAGTGAGATCTGATCAAACTAAAAAGCTTTTGTGCAGCCAAGAGCATAGTAAGTAAAGCTAACAGACAACCTTCAGAATGAGAGAAGATTTTTGCAGGTTATGCTTCTGACAATGGTCTGACAACTAGAATCTCCAGAGAACTCAAACTAATCAATAAGAAAAGATTAAATAATCCATTTCTATGTGGGCAAGAGATTTGAACAAAAACTTCCTGATGAAGACAGGCACATGGCCTACAGACACATGAAAAAATGCTCATCATCCTTAATCATCAGAGAAATGCAAATCAAAACCACTTTGAGATATCATCTAACTCCCGTAAGATTAGCCCACATTACAAAATCCCAAAACTACAGATGTTGGCGTGGATGCAGAGAGAAGGGAATGCTTCTACACTGCTGGTGGGAATGCAAGCTAATCCGACTGTTTTGGAAAGAAGTTTGGAGAACACTCAAGGAACTAAAAATAGACCTACTATTTGATCCTGCAATTCCTCTACTGGGTATATACCCAGATGATCAAAAATTATTTTACAACAAAGACATTTGCACCAGAATGTTTATTGCAGCCCAATTCATAATAGCCAAGACATGGAAACAGCCCAAATGCCTATTGACCCATGAATGGATTAACAAAGTGTGGTATATGTACAACATGGAATACTATGCAGCCATAAAAAAGATGGAGACTTCATATCTTTTATGTTTACCTGGATGGAGCTGGAACATATTCTTCTTAGTAAAGTAACGCAATAATAGAAAAAAGTATCCAATGTACTCAATACTGCTATGAAATCAATATATAATCAGCTAAACACTCATATGGATGGCAAAACATAACTATAGTCCAGAAAGTAGAAGGGAAGAAGAGAGAGGGGGGAGGAGGGATATGGGAGGAGAGAGGATATTTCGGAGGGACCTCACCTAATGTTCATAATGCAATGGTATATTTCAAAACTATTAAGAAATGAGTATAGGGCGGCTCCTGTGGCTCAGTGAGTAGGGCGCCGGCCCCATATACCGAAGGTGGCGGGTTCAAGCCCGGCCTCGGCCGAACTGCAAAAAACAAAAAAATAGCTGGGCACTGTGGCGGGCGCCTGTAGTCCCAGCTACTAGGGAGGCTGAGGCAAGAGAATCCCTTAAGCCCAAGAGCTGGAGGTTGCTGTGAGCAGTGTGACGCCACGGCACTCTACCCAGGGTGATAAAGTGAGACTCTGTCTCTACA
>CAUYON010094292.1:0-27114 GCA_963573935.1 Arctocebus calabarensis | reverse complement strand
TAGCTTCATATTAGGGCTGAGTACATTGGATACTTTTTCTTCCATTCTTGTACCACAATTTATTAATCCATTCGTGGGTTGATGGGCATTTGGGCTTCTTCCACGACTTAGCAATTATGAATTGGGCTGCAATAAACATTCGGGTACATATATCTTTATTATGATGTGATTTTTGGTCTTCAGGATATACACCCAATAAAGGAATTATAGGATCGAATGCCATGAAGGATATCTGTAACAGTATGATCAAAATATTTCTGAATGTATATGAATCGTGCCCTGTGATTGCACCAATGTACATAATTATGATTCAATAAAATTATTAAAAAAAAAAACTGCAAAAAAAAAAAAAACAAATAAAAAGATGGGGGAATGTCAAAGGGACGCAATAGCCAACCTGAAAGATCCCCTAATGGCCAAATCTAGAACAATTTGAGCAACAAAATAAATAGTATAATGTTGGATTATGCCCCAAAGACTAAGTACACATGAATTAGTAATAATATAAATTAATGATAGAATAAATAAATGTATGAAGGAGAAGAGAAAAATTTTCCTCACTGAAGAATTTCAAATGATAAGTGTAGAAGGAAAGAGGCAAATGGAAAGTCATCATTAGCATAATGCATTAAAAATTGCTGCAAGGAAGAGTCATTAATGAAGGCTAAAGCTAGTGAGTGAATTTTTGAAGAGAAATAAGATATTCAAGTGGTTTCAAATATCTTCCCCAAAATATTTCTTATGTCTTTTTAAATATTATATTTCACATAGAAATTATACAAAATTAATTGCTATTATTAATTACTCTGGTGGTTTTAAGGTATGGCCACATATTTTTAGATATGCCTCCCTCCATGAGACAGAGCTTAATTCCTTTCAGCTTGAGTGTAAGCTGGACTTAGTTACTTGCTTCTAATTAATAGAATATAAAAAGAGAAAATATTAATAACTTTACAGAGGAGAAAATGTGTAGATGTTATCTTAAGCAAGTGATCTATGTTAATATCACCACTGAGTGGTCATATTGGTATCATGTACTGCTGATATGATGTGGTGCAAAACACATTTCACATCTCTATTATTCTTCCCCCAAATGCATAACTCCAATATAATCATGAGTAAATCAGACAAACTCAAATCAAGAACTCCTCTACAAAATACATGACTTTTCCTCTTCAAAAGTTTCATGGTCATCAACTGAATAAGTGTAACCTAATTCTTCATACCCTCAGTGAATCCCAAACAATAAAAAAAAAAAGTTGTACAGTCATGAAAAACTAGAAAAGATTGAGAAATACCTCCTGATTAGATGAGACACATGACAAGTAAATTTTATGTGGTATTGGGGATTATATTCTGGAAAAGCAAAAGACCATTAGTAGAAGAACTGATGAAATCTGAATAAGTCAGCAGTTGGATATTAATGCAACGTCAATTTCTTAGTTTTTATAAATAATTACATAAGATGTTAACATTTGGAAAATCTGAGTGAAGATTACATAGGAACTCTATACTAACTTTGCAACTTTTTGTAAATTTAGAATTATTTCAGAATTAAAAAGTTTTTTTAATGAGCAAAGTTTTAAACTGGGACTTTGCCAAAGAAAATAAATAAATGGCAAATAAGTAAATGGAAAGATGTTCTTCATCTTTACTTGTTATGGAAATGAAAATTAATGCCACAATGACATACCAGTACAAATATATTAGAATGATTAAATAAAACAAACCAAAACCAAACCTGATCATATTGAGTGTTGATGAGAATGTAAAGCAACTAGAACTTTCGTAATTGCTGATAAGAATGTAACTAGTACTACCATTTTGGGAAACAGTTTGGCAGTTTCTTGAAAAGTTAAACCTACGCCTACTCTATGAGCCAACCAAAAGAAAATAAAACACATATTCATAGATAGACTTGTACACAAATGTTCATAAAAGTTTTATTCAGGAAAGTCAAAAACTAGAGATAACCAAAATATCCATCAACATAAGAATTTTTAAATACCATGTGAATGAATAAACAAATTGTGGAATGTTCATTTAATAAAATACTACTCTGCAATAAAATAAAAGAAAAAATATTGATATAGAAAAAACAAGATGGGTGAGCCTTAAAGTAAGAATGATGAGAGAAAAATGATAAAAAGAAATATTATATGACCCCACCTATACAATACTCTACAAAATGCAGACTAATCTATACTGAAAGAAAGGAAATCAATGGTTACTTGGGGAGAGAGAATGGTAGATTGGCATGGGATGGTGAACAATTGAAGCTGCCTAAACTCGTGTCCTCAGTTGAGATCTAACAAGGTGACTCCTCGGCTTTTTGTTATACCTCTTCTATTATAAACAAATCTCCTTTTTGTGATTTATTTAATGCCATGTTTTTATTTATTTATTTATTTATTTATTTTTTGCATTTTTGTGGTTTGTGTTGGTGATTTTGCTGTTTAAAGTAGGGCTGAAGGCTCAGCACCTGTGGCTCAACGGGCTAAGACGCCAGCCATGTGCACCTGAGCCTGGGCCCGCCAAACAACAATGATGGCTGCAACCAAAAAATGGCCAGGCGTTGTGTCAGGTGCCTGTAGTCCTAGCTACTTGGGAGGCAGAGGCAAGAGACTCGCTTGAGCCCAGGAATTGGAGGTTACTGTGAGCTGTGATGCCATGGCACTCTATCCAGGGTGACAGCTTGAGGCTCTGTCTCAAAAATAAAAATAAAAATAAAAATAAAGTAGGGCTGAAGTCCTGTCTAGTGTTTCTAAGCCCAGAAAGGCAGTGATGTGCCTTGCAGAGAAAACACATGAAATTAGATAAGCTTCAGTCAGGCATGAAGTGTATAGTACTGCTGGCCATGAGCTCAATGTTAGGGTACCAATAATATATATTAAAGAAGATGCCATTGAACTAAACACACATCAAACAAGCTTAGGTGTTGATATGTTGACAAAAATGTTGTGATCAGAGGCTCAAAGAAACCTAACTCTTTATTTCCCTCAGGAGCAATGGCTCAGTATTCATTAACTCAGAGTTCACCACAAATTTACAGAGCATAATTATCCTGAATAATGAGAATTGCCTATATATAATCATGTACAATTTATGCAGTTGAACCCAAAGTCAGGAATAAAACACCAGAGAAGCTGGAGAGCATCCAACATTGAAAAATATTACAACCTGCCTCTTGGGAAGAGGTGGGCTTGCTCTCCAGAAGCCTTAGGGTGTCACAGATATTTGTTGTTATGAGTAAACATTTGGATATAGGTAATATCCATATTTATTTTCCACCTTCTCCCCCAGGGAGGTGGTATAGCATGAATTGAAGAGCCATTTGTTTTACCAGCTGTCTCTTCCCATCTTCTTTGCTACTGAGGCAGAAATAGAGACACTATATTTAGTGTACAGTACTATTGGTTCACATCAGGCCCTATGCATATATAGTATATGACACAGAAAATAGAGAATACTCCCAAGTTTTGTGCTGGTATGACTATAGTGAGACCAGTAATGGGACCTTAACCTTAACTGACTGGAGGTTTTCATATCTTGCTTGTCAAGGTTTTCCTGCAGCACTAGCAAGAAGCCTTAATCATGCTGACATGTTACCTGTTTTCCATTCAGTTTTCTTTGACTTTTCAGTAGTTTTGCTGATTGTAGGAAAGGGTCATATTAAAATCTCCAGTTCAAAAAGGAAGTGTTTGAGGCCAAGGACCTCAGAACTATGGAAAGAGAAGAATGTGTTTCAAAGAAAATGACAGGCATGGCCTGTGTAGCTTTAACATTCAGTGCAAAAGTTCTGATTTTTAGAATGTGGTAAATGTTGTATTTTTTAAAAGCGTGGAATTTTTTGACCTTTCAGGTTGCCTCTAAATAGTTTAAAACCTTTTAAAATATTGTATAAAGTAAATGTAGTTGCCCCAATAAAAACTTTGTTTTTAACACACACACACACACGCGCGCACACACACAGTGTAGTTCTTTTGTAAGGTGATTTAGGGAAGGAGAAAACCTTTTGCAGAGTTGAGGTTCTGGAGAATGTGGGGTTGAGAAGCGAATATGCATGCCTAGTGCTAGAATTTGTCCATGTCAAGGCACAGCAACATGTGTTCTTAGGAGTACAATCCTGACGAGCCACAGAAAAAGAAATCTAAAGAGACATTGTACTGATAGTCTTACCCTTAGATCTTTGATTGAAGACTCAAATAAGAATGACAGCAAAGGTTGCTTTCATCCTCTGGACAAGTGAGGGTCCTGAGAAGGGCAGGAAAACACATTTCAAGGAAATAATTCATGTTCCCTGCTTCTTTGCCTGGGTACTGGCATAGGATATCAGCTTTGGTTGAAGTATCAGATGGCAGCCCCAAACCTTCCAACCTACACTAAGAGAGAGGTTCTATGGATCTATAGAAGGTATGAAGTGTGCACAGAGCTGTGAAAATAAGCTCTTAATTAAAAGAGCTACAATACATGTGCTAATAGTAGCGAGGTCTCCCAATTGAGAACACTGTGTGTGTGTATGTGTGCGTGTGTGTTGAGGCGGGGAATACACAGCAGCAAAGAACTCATGTCACCAGGTCAAACTCTAGTGTAATGCCTGCTCCTTAAAGCCCCATGAAGACAGAAGGATATGTCACTATCAATTGCAATAGATGAATCATAATGACCAAGAAGAAGCTTTGAGCCTGGACTTATTGAGCCATGGGAAAAGAGAGGACTTTAAGAAAGGCTGTATTGAGGTCCAAGCAACTCTTCTGGCGGTTGCTCTGGGCCAGTGAATATTCTCATTATGATCACTACTCCAATACAGAGGACCTTCTCAGATTTGCAAGACCTCCTCAGATGGGTATGATATGAGCTGGTGGAGCCAGGGTTACAGCACATTGTTAAAATGACAGAGGATTCACAATAGAGAAACAAACATGTCAAGTGTGTGTAGAGAGCTGCAATGTTCTATGCTCTTGGTGGGAGCAAACACAAATTTTAATATAAGATATTTTAAGAATATTTGAAAACATAAAGCTCACAAATTTAATGAACAATAATTGAGAGCCTACAAAATGTCAGGAACTATACAAGATGGTAGAAATGTTAAGGCAAATAAAGACTATCCTTATCATATATAAAACACTATACTACTTGTATATGACTAGAGCTATAATAGAAAAGGAAGTGTTTTAAATAAAATAGCAAGATATTTAAATAGGTATAAAACAGTAGTGAGGAGGCATAGTGTAAAGAGGAGAGGATTTGGGGTTAGCAGTTAGTAGTCTGGGATCTGAGTCCTGATTGTAGTTTTTCAAAATTAGAAAACCATATTAGGAGAGGTAATTTATCAAAATTTTAAGGTTAGGCTATTGCTAGACTAGATATTAGCCTTTTTACTCGAGTCTATGTTCCTTCTGCTTCAGTTTAAACCTGGGCAGTATCCTAGAGTCTTGGGACAAAGACACTATCTCAGAAATACTTTGCAAAGAAAAGAAGAAATACTAACAGCTATGTCCTATTTGGTCTCCTGGGTTACAGGGCCTGTGTTCAGAGAAGATGATGGCATAGGTTTAAAAGTTGTAGCCTGCCTATTATTAAATATTAAAGACCTGTTTTTCTTTAGCAATCTTGTGGTTCTTAACACAGTGAGACTTCTCAGCTCAGGTGGTTTTGGAGAGCAATAAAATTGCATGAATGCTTTATTGTAAAATTCAAACTAAAATTAACTTTGTCATAAAAAACATAATCATCTTCTTAATGAACACATCCTGGAACCCTAACAGCAGTACACCATGGTCATTTAAAATCAATCAGGCAGTTAGTGAAGAAGAACCTCTCTCCTTCCTTCCCCCCCACCCCCATCCAACTACAATGAAATAAAGGATCTGTTTCCAGCCTGTGAAAATGTGTCTCTGGGGATATTGTATTAAGCAAGAGAAAGCAATAAACTTTCCTTGGGAATCTGTTCTACCTCTAAAGTGGAAAAGAAAAGGGCACTAAGTTAATACCCAGACTTTCAGGTCGGATTCTTAATTATTTGGGGAATGTGTTGAACACACTATGGAATACAACTTTTCTAAGGCGCATTCCCTTTAGCCTCCCTACTCTTCCCACCTAAAACTGATTTCACTAATAGACAAGAAAAATAAGGATGGTGTTCATCTCATTTATGCTGAAGTGTTCTATCATAGTGCTCAAGATCAACACTAAGAATATTCTGGTATACTTGGAGGCCAGTGGACTCCAAGGCCTCTCTTCATTCAATGAAAGACAAAAATGTTAGCGTGCATTTTATGATATGTATTTTGCTAAGTTATTTATACATTTTTACTTTAATTTTTATCTTCACAGAAGTAAATAATATTATTCCTACATTTCTGCAGATAAGGAAATTATCCACAGTTTTAAAACTAGTAAAAGGCTAAAGACGATACAAATGAACCTCCTACTCATGTATTCAATAAAGAAAAAAAATATCTTTGCAATGAAAATAATGTCTCCTAGCTCTTTTCCATGCAGTTTTGGACTCATAGGTCTAACCTATAAATGTCCTAGTGATGCTGTTAAAACTAAACATTAGAAACAGAAACATAATTTCCTCTCTTTATAAGACGTTTAGGGTTTACTTGGAACTGAAGAAACAGGTTTCAGTTCTTTTTCAAATACTGCATAGGTCAAAAATATATTAGTAACATCAGTCAATTAATAAAACAGCCACATGAATCACTTGACATTTCTTGAACATTCTCTTTCTCCCTTCCTCTTTCTCAATACTCATTCAATCTCTCTAATTTTTGTATGGATATATCAAATTACTCCCTAGAATCTTCAATAGCTTTTCACTTCTTAGCACTCAAATTGATATTTTTCAATTCATTCTGAAAATGTATTTTTTAATAAATATAAAAGCAATTAGATAAGATAAATGCTGCTAGTAACATGCCAAACTAAAATGACTCCTTTAAAATCTCCTTCAAAACAAATTTAGAAACTCAGATCTTGGTTTCTACCAAAATCCTCCAATGAAAAGAACAAGGACTCCTTGGAGAAATGGCTGATTGTAGGACTGGACAGGAACTATAAAATATAGGCCTGGAACATCTTATAGTGCCAGATACTAAGGAAGTATACAAATAAAACACAAAAATAGCCACAATTTTGGGATATGTCAAAAAGGTACAGGAATCAGCTGAAAGAGTTCTTAATGACTTAACTTGAAAAAATTTGAGCAGCAAAAATGTATTAGATTATAGCCAAGAGTATAGAGTAAATATTCACAAATTCATAGTGTTATAAAAGACTGAATACATGAGTAAATACATAAATAAATTGAGAATGGACAAAGCTCCCATGCAAATTTTGAAATAATTTATGTAGATAACCTACTCATCAAGGAGGAAGAACATAACTCCTCAGTGCTTAAATATGGACTATGCCATGTTTACGGCATAGGTATGGAAAGGGAGAAATAAAAAGAGAAGCTGTACAGTGGAGATAACTGACAAGCAGCACTACTTCAGTCAGGTGATCAAATCAATAGTGATAAGTCACATTGATAGTATGCATCCTTCATCTGATGAGATGAGAAGTGCACTTTACCTCTATGGTCTTCCTTCTCAAAATCTACAGCCCAAGTGTAAACATGAGAAAAATATCAGACAAATCCCAATTGAGGGCTACTCTACAAAGCACATATCTAGTACTTCTCAGAACTGTCAAGATCATCAAAAACAGGGAAAGTCTGAAACACTGTCATAACCAAGAGAAACTAAAGAGACATGATGACTAACTGCTATAGCAGCCTGGATGGAATCCTGGAGCAGAAAAGGAACTTTAGATAAAAACCAAGACAATCTGAATAAAGTATGGCCTTCAGTAAATAATGTATTAATACTGATTCATTAATTGTAACAAATGTGCCATGATAATACAGAGGGTGCCAAAAAATGCATACACATTTATGAAAGGAAAAATGTATTAAAATTATAACACTTAGTGTATCCCAATAAGGAAAGGTGAACACAAGTCACATTTGACTTCTGCAATTATAAGAGGTACTAAAAGTGGTTACCATGAGGGTCCAGACACTTCCGATTATGGTGAACAAGTGGTTGAGCAATGTTGATCAGTGTCCTCTTCTATTGCCGTGTGTGACACTTCAATTTCTTTCTGAAGTAACACTGCTGTAGCTGGTTTTATACACTACATTATATCCTTTTAAGGTCCCCCATAGGTCGAAGTCAAGGGCTGTAAGTCTCTCTTTTTCACTTTCTGCTTCTCCCTCCACTTTCTTCAGAATCCAGCAACATTGTTAACCAGAAGAAATATCTCATCAGAGGAACTCTTTAAGAAATTGTTACCACTTTCATATGAAAGCTATAGCACAAGAATATGGGAAAGGGGCAAGGGAGGAGAGGGGAGGGGAGAGGATGGGCGGAGGGAGAGTAATTGGTGGGCCCACACTTACAGTGCATCTTAGAAGGGTACAGGTGAAACTTACTAAATGTAGAATATAAATGTCTTAACACAACGACTAAGACAATGCCATGAAAGCTATGTCAACCAGTTCAATGAAAATATTTCAAACTGTTTATAAAACCAGCAAATTGTACTCCCTGATTACATTTATGTACACAACCATGATTTAATAATAAAAAAAAAGAAATTGTTGCCAAAGCATTCACTAGATTTTCACTTCCAACAATATCAATTTAGTTCTTTTAACAATTTTTCATGTTTCAGTTCCATTATCTTTTCTTAGTCTGCTCTATCAAATATAAACTATCAAATTGGAAAACCTTGTTGCTTTTCTCCTAGGTTTTCCATTTTAACATCTTTTTTCTTGTGTCCATACTGAACATGGGGTGGGTAGACCTTAATACAGGGAAGACTTGTCTGGGACAGCTTGAGAAAATGTCGTAGCCCAAATGGAGTTTGCCTTCTGCATCGCCCAGATCCCTTTCTAGATTCCCTGATGTGAGTCTACTCTCAGAAATCTTGTTCCATTGTCCCCCAAAAGCCACCCTACCAGTCCAGTTCTCTTTAAGTAGAGCCTAGTGATG
Source organism: Arctocebus calabarensis (assembly GCA_963573935.1). NCBI lineage: Eukaryota > Metazoa > Chordata > Mammalia > Primates > Lorisidae > Arctocebus > Arctocebus calabarensis. The sequence continues at coordinate 18,064 of CAUYON010094292.1, read as the reverse complement.
TAGTTCCACATCTTTTTTTTTTTTGGTAAAATTCTTCTTTATGCAGTGCTTTGATTTTTGTCACCTATCAAAAAGGATGAAATTCATATACTTATTTACATTAAAATGTGGCTAGTAAAAACAAGTGCTGTTATTGAAGCCCATTAGATATTGTACATCAAAAGGATTCCCTGCAATAGTATCTGGAGAATGACCAAAAAAAAATTGCAAGTGTATTTTTTAGTATAGAATTTTAAAATATTCCTCTGTTTTGGGAAATGATGCACCCACAGTTTCCCAGGACAATCCTAGTTTATTCATCTTGCCCTTCAGTAATTATTTGTGGAACCTCCTTTTACTCTGAAAATAACCCTAATTTTTATGACAAATTATATGAACACCCTCCCAAAATCAGTCAGAGACAAATTCTGCTTTACTAAGTCAGTTTTGTACACCAAAATGATTCCCTGCAATGGTATCCGGAGAATGACCCCAAAAAAAAAAAAAAATTGCACGTATATTTTTTAGTACAGAATTTTAAAATATTCCTCTGTTTAGGGAAATGACGCATCCACAGTTTTCCAGGACAATCCTAGTTTATGCATCTTGCCCTTCAGTAATTATTTGTGGAACCTCCTTTTACTCTGAAAATAACCCTAATTTTTATGACAAATTATATGAACACCCTCCCAAAATCAGAGAAAAATTCTGCTTTACTAAGTCAGTTTTCCCACGAGTGGTGAGGAAGTCAGCTAATGTTAGTTACTGGTTATTTTTGATTCCCATCATTAAGCTCTATTGACAACAAATGGAATTTTATTGCTGGCAAGATATGAGTAACTTCTTCCTAACTCTGTTATTTTGATTTGTCTGTGAAGTTAGCTCAGATCCCAGGTTATATTCACATTTAGTTCTAAATTTTGAGATAAGTTCTTTTGAATAATTTAAGTTTCCTAGGAATAAACAGTAGCTTAAATACCACCTAACCATGTCTATTGGAATTTCCCTGTGAACATCTACACTTCTTTCAAATCCTTATGAGAAAATTAGCAAACACTGCTACCTGCTACTATTTTTGAATTGATTTCATCTGTGAAATAACAGTTAAACCTGTTTATATCTGACAGAACCAACTTCTCAGAAAATAAAAGTGAAGATACTATATAGCCATCTCAGGAGATTAATAAATAAATTGATTTCTGTGAAACAATGCCCCTTGCTCGTCTAAGTTCAGTTGTCATGAGACCTAGAATACTATGTGTGGCTTCCAAGGAAAGACTAATTTAGTTCTAAAAATTTGACTTTCCCTCACGTCTTTGAGTTCTTTGAGAACCAAACTTTAGGATTATGTATTTGAGATACTTTATTAGCAGAGGAACCCCACCATATGACATGGAAGGAAAATGAATTCTGCCTTCCCATCTTTCTCTCTCCCAGAACTCAAAGGAACCTTTGACTAACTCTGTTCTAGGGTAAAGTGATGAAAACTACGTTGGCAGCACTAGGTTTGCCTAAAGGATTTGATGTGATCAGGGGTGATCCTCACAGAACACCATGGATAGGAGGACAGGAGCGGGGTGGGAGACAGAGGAAGAAAGATCAGAAGAATCACTTGCTAAGGCCACCAGTCTCCCATGATTGACCAATCTCTTGCCCTACAGTCTGCAAAAGGAAAAAATCTGAGGAATATCCAACATCTGGCATTACTCACCTGTGTGCTGGCTAATGATTGCAGTAATGAGATGGATCAGGGCCAATTTTCTTCCTGTAGTGTTCTTATTAGTGAGAAAAAGCATCTACTTGTCATGTTTCCGCTTTTGCACAATGTGTAACCTAGATAAGGAGAGGATAGATAAATGCATTGGAGATAGTGGGGTAGAGAAGTAAAGAATGCTCTGGGGAAATTAAGTAGTGATGGAAAAAATCAGCCGCTTGGAGGAAAAGTTTGCTGGAATGAGAGAAGATAGGAAAGGGTTGAAAAGGTTCTTGCTAGAGGCCAGGCACGGTGGCTCTCACCTGTAATTCTAGCACTCTGGGAGGCCAAGGCAGGTGGATCCTCTGAGCTCGGGATTTCAGAGACCAGCCTGAACAAGAGTGAGACCCCATCTCTATTAAAAATAGAAAAACTAGCCAGGTATTGTGGCTAGTCCCAGCTACTTGGGAGGCTGAGGCAAGAGGATCACTTGAGCCCAGGAGTTTGAGGTTGCTGTGAGCTGTGACACCACGGCATTGTACCCAGGGCAAAAGAGTGAGACTCCATTAAAAAAAAAAAAATGGTTCTTGCTAGAAAAGTGAAAGAAGCCTGGAAAATATATAGTTACCTTTCTCCATTGTTTCAGTTATCTACTGTTATGTAACAAACAAGCTCAAAAATGAATGACTTAAAATAACAACGATTTCTGCTCAGGGTTCAGCTTAGTCTGGAACATCCAGGATCTCCCTCATCATGCAATAATCTGGCATTTTGTCAGCATTATTCTGGCTTCAAAAAGGAAACGTTCCAGGAGTAGATAGGCTATGCTTTACTTCTGTGGCCATCAAATTTTTCTTCTCTGAAATCAAGGAGTTGACTAAATGAATTCTAAGTTTCCTTGCAGTTTATCTACAAAGAATATACCATTCTTGTCTATTTGCCAGGAACCTTACTTAGAATCTCTGTAGACATAAGGTAAAAAGGAGCATATTAATTGTTGCCATCTCATGGTTCAGTCCAGCCTACTCTCAACTCTTACTGTTTCCTTACACAAATTATCTGCTTCAATCCAGCAGACCTGCCTTTAGTGTCCTTCTGAACTTTCCTTCTACTTTATAAACTCAGCTGTTTTGTTCATGTTTGTCAAAATGTGATTTATTACTCATGTCCCTTAACTTCAAGTCTAGCGTACTTTTTAATATAGCTCTCTTGCACATGGACATACCTTCACTAACTCCCATCCACCTAAATTCCAGCCACTGAAAACCTCCCTAACCCTTTAAAGGCCTGACTCAGAGCAGAAGTTTTGCATAGTTTGCCCCATCATTCCACTGGAAAGCGACCTCTTCCTCCTCCCTCTACCATTTTTAGATCTGATTATTGGTAATACTCAAGTGATACTCACATGCATCATAATTATTCCCAAATAGATATGACCAAAAGAGACTGCTTTGCAAAATTTGTCCTTGATGAAAAACTTAGTCTTTATAAAGGATTGTTGTGAAGATATACAAGCCATCTATTTTGCTAGATAGGCTATGACTTATCCCATTGAAGCTACACCTTTGTACTGAACTGTCTTGGTCTTACTATGGAGCTGCTTACACTGAGTTGCTATGTCTTCAGACTTCAGTGAATAATGTTATAAGAGCCTATTCCATAATGTAACTGACATCTTGTTGTCAACATCTTGAGTGCCTCCTATCTCTGAAACATATTTTAGAGTAAATATTTCACTTCCTTTGAGATGCCATTGACTTTTTTTTTTTACTTACAAGTAATAAAAACTATGGCACCAATTCCAGTGTTTTTTTTCTTTGTTTTTATTATTTCTGCTATTGTTTAATTTTTGTTCATTTATTTTGGTCACCAAGATGCCTATACACAAAATTGTGATGCAGTTACAGTTGTTATCTTTTTAAAAAATTCATTGTAAGTGGGTAAGAATATTTGCATTCTTTGATTTGATCATTTATTTATTTATTTATTTTTGAGACAGATTCCCACTATGTCACCCTTGGTAGAGTGCCATGGTGTCACACCTCATATCAACCTCAAACTCTCGGACTTGAGCAATTCTCTTGCTTCAACCTCCCATGTAGCTGGGCTATAGGCACCCAACAACGCCTGGCTATTTTTTTGTTGTAGTTTTCATTGTTGTTCTAGCAGGCCTGGGCCAGGTTCAAACCTGCCAGCACCAGTGTATGTGGCTGGCGCCCTAACTGCTGAGCTACAGGTGCCGAGCCATTAACCATCTATTTTGATGGCTATTTTTTCCTTTGTTAAAGTCTACCACTTTTTCAGATGCATATATTTTTATAAATTATTTTAAAATTTTATTTTTTCATGGTTCCATATTATTTATAGTATTATAAAAGTAATCCAAAATGTATACATAATGCATGAGTATATTACCATTGTGAAAAATTCCAAGAATATAGATGAAGAAAATTGCTCCACTCAATCGCCCATGTATGGCCAATTTCATTTTTCCTCCAAAGAAGCTTTTACGTGCCTGTCCTTTTAGTTTGTCCATAAATTTAGGTGCATATATGAACATGAGACATATGCAGTTTTGTTATATGGGAGTTTATGCATAAATGTACAGTATAAATTGCACTGTAGCAATTTTTTTAATTTACTGACATCATAGAGACCATTCTATAGAAGTGATTTCAAATACACCTAAGATAAGTTACAGGCTATTTCCATTTTTTCATACAGATAAAAGTATTTCAGTAAACTTTGCATGCATCCTTATACTCCAGTGTAAGGATTATATGGAGAGATTGCCATGTAACTGGAAATGCAATGTGTGTGTGTGCATTCTCCAGAAGAACTTTATTGAATGTATACCTCTCCTGACAGTGTAAGGTAATAAATGTCTCATCAGCTTCATGAAAATTGTATATTTTAATTTTTCAACTTTGTACTCTGTCAGAATCAGATAGCAAATTCACCTGACAAAAAATGTTTTCTCTCTCAACCATTTTCCCTTCAACATTAACTAGAAGCTATTACTTGCTCTCTGGAATTTAATGGTGCAGGGAAAATATGAAGCTGATAAAATTCTTATTCTTTCTTAGGCAACCTAATTTTTTTTAACCGGATACATTTTTCTTTTTTCTCAAAATTCAAAACTAGCACCAGAATATTATACACAAGTTTCTATTCATTAATCATTTTTTGTATTCAGCAGTTGAAGATTATGTTCTCCCACTGTACCACCAATTACTGTATTATTTCTTTTGTTTCTTCTTCAGGAAAATGGATTTTCTCTGGGAAAGCAGGTGTTCATGCTCTTGTCTTCAAATCTACCTTCTGTTTCTTTGATATTGTTGCTTCTCACTACTTCTCTTCACCATTGATTGCTTTCCGGCAGTGTTAAATCTGTTCTTTCCTGATTGGGCTCCAAATTTTATTATTACATTTTTATATCTCTTGCCATTTTTTTCTCTTTCAGTCACTTCCCTCTTTATTTGAGCCCATATTCCACAAAGTCCTTTGACATATAAGCTAATTATCCTCACATCTCAACTTTTTTTCTTCTTACAATCTACATTTTCATTATTTTCCTTAAGAACAACCAATGCTTTCTTTCTAAAAATTATCTTTTATAACATGTAGCACAGCTTTGAAAAAGTAGGATTATCTCCTGCATCTTCAGGTTAATTTATTACTCCTCTTCCCCGATGTAATAATTTTTTTTTTTTTTTTGCAGTTTTTGGCCAGGGCTGGGCTTGAACCCACCACCTCCGACCTGTGAGGCCAGTGCCCTACTCCACTGAGCCACAGGTGTCACCCGTAATAAATCTTTTTCTTAGACTCTACTTTTTTTGGTTTATTTTATTTGTAAAAATTATTAATTGTTCTGAGTGCACAATATTTGCATAATATCACAGGATACATGTGATGCTTTGATATAAGTGCACAATGTGTATTAGTCAAGTCAGATCAGTCAGTGTATCCATCATCTCAGGCATCTGACATTTCCCTGTTCTAGAAACATTCCAATTCTACTCTTTTAGTTATTTTAAAGTATGCCTTACCTTATTGTTGATTATAGTGACTTCATTATACTATGAAATATTGTTCATTCTATCTATCTCACTATATTTTTGCACCCATTAACCATTCCCACTTTATTGGCACCTCCCGCTGCCCTTCCTGGTCTCTGGTAGTTACCATTCTACTCTCTGTCTACATAAAATCACTCATTTTAATATTGAGCTCCAACATATGAGTGAGAATGTGCAAGACTTGTTCTGTGCTTAGCTTACTTCTCTTAACACAACGCTCACTAATTGCATCCATGTTGTTGCAAATGGCAGGATTTCATTCTCTTTATAGTTATATAATATTCCATTGTTTATATGTACTACATTTCTTTACCCATTCATCTGTTGATGGGCACTTAGGTTGATTCTGAATCTTGGCTATTGTGAATAGTGCTGCAATAAACATGAAGGTACAGGTATCTTTTTGATATACTGAATTGCCTTCTTTTGGATTTGGATATATACACTTTTTTGTAGGACGAGTTTGCAAATTAAATTGTCAGACCTTTTATTACAGCAGCTCTGATGCCTATTCCAGAAATAAAGTTCCAAAATTACTTTGAAGGGTAGACTAGGCACTGGCAGTGGTGCATACCTTCCCAAGGGGAGTACTTTGAATGTGACCTTAGTGATATTAGCAATGAGGTATGTAGCACTTTTTCTAGGACGAGTTTGAGAATTTAATTATCCAACCTCATGTATTCTAGTTATTAATTCATTGTCACGTAGATACTTCACAAATATTTCTTCCCATGCTGTAGGTTGTCTCTTTACTTTGTTGATTGTTTCCTTTGCTGTACAGAAGCTTTTTAGTTTGATGTGATCTTACTTGTCCAATTTTGCTTTGGTTGCCTGTGCTTTGGTGGTTTTACTCAAAAAAGTCTTTGCACAGACCAATATCCTGAAGCATTTCTCCAACATTTTATGTTAATCATTTCATGTCTTAGATTTAAGTCTTCAATCCAAATTCTCAAAATTTTTGTAATTATGAGAGATAAAGGTCTAGTTTCACTCTTTTGCATAAGAATATCCAGTTTCCCCAGCACCATTCATTAAAGGGACTGTCTATCATTTCTCCAATGTATGTTCTCGACAACTTTGTCAAAGAACATAATTTATTTCTGCATTCTCTATTGTGTTCCAGTGGTCTATGTCTTTACCTTTACACCAGTACCAGGCTGTTTGGGTTACTACAGCTCTGTAGTACAACTTGAAGTCAAGTAATGTGATTCTTCTAATTTTGATTTTTTTTGCTCAGTATGGCTTTGGCTATTTGGAGTCTCCTGTGATTCCATATAAATTTTAGGATGATTATTTTCAATTTCTATGAAGAATGTTGTTGGTATTTTGATAGGGATTGCATTGAATATGTAGATTGCTTTGGGTAGTCTGAATATTTTAACAATATTGATTCTTCAAATCTATGAGCATAGACAATCTTTGCATTATTTTGTGTGTCCTCTTCAATTTCTTTCATTAATGTTTGATGGTTTTCTTTCTAGAGAACTTTCGCTTCTTTCAGTAAGTATATTTCTGGGTATTTTATTTATATATAGCTATTGGAGATGGAATTACTTTCTTGGTTTCTTTTTCAGATTATTTACTGTTGGCATATTGAAATGCTGCTGATTTTTATATGTTGATTCTGTGTCCTGCAACTTTACTGAATTTATTTATCAATTCTAATATTTTTTTGTGAGATCCTTAGGTTTCTATAGACATAAGCTCATATCATCTGCAACAAAAGGATAGTTTGAGTTCTTTTCTAATTTGGATGTCCTTTATTTCTTTCTCTTGTCTGATTGCTCTAGCTAGAACACAAAATACTATGTTAAGTAACAGTAGTGACAGTTGGCATCCTTGTCTTGTTCCAGATCTTAGATTAAATGGGTGGGATGGGGCTGAAGGGTTGGGACCAGGTGTTGCTCCTAGGCCAGAGGCAGCTTCCATTTAGGAAGTCGAATTGTTCCTTTCCAAGTATCATTCCCACCCTCCACCCAATTTAAAAGAGCCATGATTTTCGGCCAATGTTCTGGCTATAACATATTTGAAGTGCCACAGCTCTCCCCCATGGCTGGGGGCAGGAAAATCCACAGGCCACTCAGCTATTCCAATCCAGGTTCCTGCCCTGTGCCTGCACATTCCATGTGCAAAGAAATTTAAAAAACCATGATTGTCACCACAGTCCTGGCTGCAGTAGAGTAGAAAAGTCTCAGCCCTTTTCCATGACTATTGCCCTCTGTCCTCTTCCTGGACCTTTCCAGGGTGGGTCACCCGAGGCTAGCCCTGTCTCTCTTCAAGTCTGAAAAGGGGCCCTGGGGGCTGACCAGCCAGGAGGGGCCCACCAGACACAGACGCCAAACAGAGCCATTCCAGATGGTGGGGAGAGTTCCCTTCTAGGAAGAGGGAGACCTAAGAGGGACTCCACTTCAACAAGGTCAGTGCATCCAAGTCACAATCACCTCCAGCAGTGGGGTTGACATGTATTCAGTTCACTAGGCCCCTCACAATGCAGAGGTCCCTCAGAGTTTCTACCAGATATGCTTTGGCGGGGGAAGAGCCTATCTCCCTGATGTCCTCTGCCCAGCCAAATATCTGGCCAGTTATGGTGACAGAAAAAGTGGCCTCTGTAACCCTTGCTTTCACGGTCAGCCATTTTGGGAGCTGTATAAGTTCCAAATCTCCTTTGCTTTTCTAACGCCTGGGGATGGGAAACTCCCACCAGGATATCTCATCCTTGCTAGCATTCCCGCTCGCCCAGGTGTTGGGAAGCTGTCTTATGAAGGAGGTAATCTATCAGGCAAACAAAGAAAGGGGGGGATGGGCTATTGGGGGCAATGCAGCTGGAGCCAAAATTTGTTCACTGTTCTGCCAGGCAGGATGAGCACCCAGAGGTAGAATTTCTACCCAGAGGTAGAAAATTGGGACTCTATGGCACTCTTAAACAAGTGAGTGATCTCATGTTTGCTGCTCACGGAGAGTCTGTAGATAGCCCCCCTGGATGAGGAAGGGACATCCTTACCCTTCCACTCTGCGCCAAACTCCTTCAGTCTGGACTGCTCTATAATTTTCTTCTGTTCTCTTCCTTCCCCTCTCTCATCTTTATCCTTGCAGTTTGTCTCAGTGGAGATGCTGAGCACCTTGATTTCTTTTCCTTGTCTTCAATCCCACAACCGCAACTACTGTGAGTTCTCTTCCGTTCAATGTTTCTCCTGGATGGGAGCTTCTTATGAAAGCTGCTTCTAGGCAGCCATCTTTCTCCTCTCTTTTTGTTGTATTTTTTTATTTGAATTTCATTTATTTCTTCTCTGATCTTTATTATTTATTTTCTTCTTTGTTCTTCTATCTTCTATGTAACCAATTTCCTGTACTAAATACCTCCTTTTTAAAAGCCAAGAGATATTCTACATGTTTCTAGAGATAGAACTAACCCATTTGATTTTTCAGGCTATTTCTTTTGTTTAGTAGAATTCTTTTATACCGTCTAGGAGTTATTAATTTCCAATGTTGATGCAAACTTACATGTGTCTGTATGACTTTTCTTTACCAATATTTCAGTAAAGAAAGTACAGGATGGAAAATGAGATTCCATTAGCTAACAGCTACCATAATACACTTGTTCCTAGTTGCACAATCAAGTATAATTTAATTATATCCTAAGGCCATTGTTCTTTGCAAAAATCTATCCGAAAATACAAGATGAAAACCATTGAAAAACCAAATTTAAGAGTCATAATTTTAGGTGCAGGATGTCATTTCTCAGGAAAAGGCAGTAGTTAAAAAGCATTCTGGAGCCAAACCTGCCTATATTCAATGTGGCTTCCCCCACTAGATGGTAAGCTCCACTTGAGAAGAGACCCTGCCATATTTTTGCTAATATTACCAACAGGTTAGCATACTCTTGATTATATTTTTAAAAGTTTTAGGATGGAAAAGATAGTGGACTAGAATTAGCCTGCCAGCACACTACTCTCAAGGAAGGAAGTACAAAATGCAGGTAGTTGCCTACTTATGGATAGCTTATCTCTGAACCAACACTGTGAAATCACAGAGAAGCAACATAGGGCACTTGATGTGGGGGAGGAAAGGTGATGAGGTAATGTTTATAACAATGTCAAAGAATGTGCAGGGAAGAATAGGAGGGTAGAGCTCTAGGGCATCATGCTCAACCTGCTGGCACTCTGTGAATTGTAGTATGGTTTTCTTTACTGTCACATATCTCTAACTGGTTGGACTTGAGACCTGATTCGAGTCTTCACAGCCATTGCACCAGACAGATGCTGTGTGGATTGGACAGCAGCTGAAGCCATCCTGAGTTCTCAGGTACATAGTTCAGGAATCACACCAGGTTGCAGAGGAAGTGGACTAACTGATACATATCCTGAGTCTGAAAACTAAGCACTACTCTCCTATAGTGTAATAGAATCTGAGACCAGGAATTGAGTCGGGTGCTGCAGGCTCCAACCTGAGAGGCTTTGGATGACTGCTTTGGCAGGTGTTATGTAATGGCAGGAAAATTCTGTGGTCCCTAGTTGCTAAAATTAACTTGTGACTTGACTTCACATCTGCACATTCCCTAAGCTGCAGAAGATCAAGCCACTTATTCCATTTGATACCACCCTCCAGGCCCCAAGTACTATCTGCCTTCTTAGCCCTGACTCCACCTTTCAGGTCAAATCAACACCACTGCTTGTGCATCCCTGCTTCTTGCTCAGAGACTTGCTTGGAAGACTCAGGCTCCTGTTCAGTCCCAGCTCTGAGGCACTCATGCTGGTGCCTATGTTTCTGCCTTTGTGCTTTGAGAGCTCCTACTAGTCCCAAGTCACCATTTACAAGATTCCAGCACTGCACTTAGATTCCAAAACACCACCCCAGAATTTCTACCACCACATCAGGGCCAGAGGAACTGCTCCAAAATCCAACACCCTGCCAGAGACCCCACAACTTTGAGCCACCAGTACACTGTGATCTGGTATGAGCAAACATCCATAGCCAGGATCCTATGGCAACTTAAATAGCCCCACATAGCTGCCACTGTCACCTCTGTGGGAAGACCCTAGGTAGAATAATTTCCACAAAACCAGCCTCAGTAAAGAGCATCCTGCCCAGCTTCTAACTGGAACATCCTATAACTATTTGTTGGATAATCCAATACCCAACATGAACAGCATTCAGCACAGGCTTGGTCAGAGGAATTCAGAGATGAACAGAACAAATTAGAAAAAGCTGCATTATAGATTTCTACTGTACATAACCATCTTCTGACACCTCAACATTCCAGAGGGAACATATAGGGACATCACTTACTCTGATAAAACAGAAGAGTCCCCAGAATGTAAAGGTGCCCTGAAAGCCTATTAGCCTTGAGCTGAAGAAAGAGGTATTTTGTAAGAAGATACCAGTAACAAACCGTGAAAAATTCAAGCAGATCAATACCCACAATGGATCACAATGGAGCTACAACAGTGAACTTCAACAACAAGGAAATTGTTGAAATGCCAGAAATGGAATTCAGAATATGGATGGCAAATAAGATAACTGGAATTGAAGAGAAAGTAGAAAACCAACACCAATAACAAAAATACCTCCCCCCAAATTTTAGAAAATTAGTTAAAAAGTCACCAAAGAACTAGATAACATAAGAAAGGATACATGTATAATCGATGATGATCACTTATTAAACGTAGAGTATCAATGTCTTTATATAGGGATCAAGAAAATGCCATGAAAGCTGTCTGTAACAGTACGATCAAAATATTTCTGATTGTATATGAAGCACATTGTGCCCTATGATTACACCAATGTACACAATTATGATTCAATAAAATTATTAAAAAAGAAGAAATTTCAAAACAAAGCAACAAGTTTCAGCAATGTATTAAGCCAAAGAGAAGAAAGAATCTCAGAGCCTGAAGAGAAGGCTTTCAAACTCACCCAGTCATTTAAAGAGATAGACAAGTGCACATCATAGCTTCTGAGGCAAGCTGCGACTCCAAGAAAACAAATTCCAGGTACAAAGCCCACCACCAAGAGGATGTGTGCTGCCTTCTCCAAGGGAGCGGCTCACTGTGTGCTCCCTGAAAGCAAGCAGGGAACAAATAACCTCTTATTTTAACCCAATGAGAGAGAACAACTAAACACAAGGCTCCCTTCTCCAGGGATGTGGAGGTTCACTTGTGAGCCTAGGCATCATCCTGCCCAGAATAAAATTGAACAAATATTTTCCCCACAATTCTGAACTCCCAGTCCACCTTTCCCCCCTTGCCTGGCAGTCCGAAGGCCTACCCACTGCAGAGCCCAGAGTGTTTAGCAATTCCCTGAGAGGCCTGGGCATTGTGGAGGCCACTGGACAGTAGTGCGAAAACAATGCCTTGAGTGGAAGTTGGGGGACATGGGGAGAGAGGGACACATGTAGGAGAGAGATGCACCATGCTGTGACAATGCACAGTGGGTGGAGGCACTGAGACCCTGGGTCGGACATTGATGGTGCCCTTCCCTGATTCCATTGTTCACTGGACGAAACAGGTGCCAGCACCTTGGGGTTGCCACTGATGGTGTGTGGTGGGGTCAGAGGCAGAGGTACTAACTCTCCTCTGACTTTGATGGGCTCACCTCCCTGACTCCATTGTTCACTGGAGAGAACCAGGCTCCAACCCCTTGGGGCTGCCAGCAGTGGTGTGTGGCCGAGGAGTGGAGGCGCTGACTCCCCTGGACTGATTCTTTGGTGGGATACACATCCCTGACTCCATGGCTCATTGTAGTGAACCAGACTCTAGCCCCTCATGTTATTGGGACAGAACTGCCTGTGAATTCCTACTACCAGATTGCTAGAGAAAGTTGAGTAGTGATTGTACTGCCTGGGAAAATTGGATTAGAACTCTTGACCTGGGCTGTCAACTCGAGGACCCTCCAAGGATGATTGGTGGTTGTTCTTTAGCAGGAGGGACTGATTCTCCTCCTCCAGCTGTCGCTGGTAAGGGAAGGGCACTGGAGTTGCTTGGATCTCTCCCAAGCTGAGATTTCAGCCTAATAACATAAATCATTAGGATTGGATAGAGGCTGGCTGAATATGAGACAAAATCAGCTTGCACTATCACACCAAGCAGGTCCTCAGAGTCTCTGGCTGCAGCTCTGAAAGGGATCTTTGTAAAGTTGTAGGGGAAAACCTAAAATCACCAGCCCCAGCTCGTTGGTAAAGGGATTGTCAACTCCACTTCCTGGGGCCCCCAACCCAATATCACATAGCCAGTTTACTAGTCAAATTTCAGAAAATAATCACAGGGTGAGACCAGCAGAAGAACACTGGCAACATGAATAATCAGAGTAGATCACCTCCCCCAAGCAATGACAAAGAGATACAATAGAAGATGCCATTCATAGGCAAATGTCTGAATTGTCAGACATAGAGTTCAGAATATGGATGGCAAATAAAATGAATAGAATGGAGGAAAAGATGGACATAGAAATCCAAAGAGTTGTGCAAAAGTTATCTCAAGAAATTAATGAATTCAAAACCAAAATCATCAAGGACAAGAATATGATCAGAAAAGAGATAGCAGAGCTCAAGGAAAGGAAAACATTATTCAAGGAACTTTGAAATATAGTAGAATCCTTCAGTAACAGAGTTGAGCAGGCAGAAGAAAGGATCTCTGAAATTGAAGACAAGACTTTTGAATGATCACATGCATTCAAGGAGGAAGAGAAATGGAAAACAAAAACAGATCATTCTCTGAGTTGCGGGAATATTCCAAAAGACTAACCATTCAACTAGTAGGAATTCCTGAAGGAGAAGAGGATGGTCCTAAAGGCACAGATGCTCTACTTGAAGATATTATGGAGGAGAATTTCTCAAGCATTGCAAGTGATACAGAAATTCAGATAGTAGACAGTTTCAGAACCCCAGCAAAACCAAATAAAGCATCTCCTAGACTCATTGTAAGTAAAAAATAATTTACAAAAAAACAAAAAACAATTTTCAGCTCAGAATCCTGTATTGAGATAATTTGAGTTTCGTTTGTGATGAAGAAATCTAATACTTTACTGACATATACATGTTGAGGAAATTTGCCATAACTGGGCCAGCTCTTGAGGAAATGCTCAGACCCACTTTTCACAATGACCAGCACAATGGTCTACTACCAAAGTAAACTCACCCAGAATTTATAAAACAAAATATAACTTCCACAAGGTGAAAGTATTAAAAATATCCACTAGCCTTTGATAACCAATTCTCTCAATTAATGGGAATGGCTTAAATTGTCCTCTAAAGAGTCACAGGTTGGCTGACTGGATAAAAAAACTCAGGCCTGGTATCTGTTGACTTTAAGAGACTCATTTTACCTCAAAGGATAAAAAAAGACTCAGGATGAGTGGATGGACATCTCTAATACAGGCAAATGGAAAGCAGAAAAAAGCAGAAGTTGCAATTTTATTTGATGGTACAATAAGATTTAAACCAACAAAGACAAGGAAAGAATTGACACTACATACTTTTCAAGGGAAATACTGAACATGAAGACATTTCAACCTAGACCTCCCATTTGATCCTGCAATCCTATTACTGGTCATCTATCCAGAAAAAAAAAAAAAAAACTTTTATTATAAGGACATTTGTACGAGGCTGTTTATTGCTGCCTAATTTACAATTGCTAAAGTGTGGAAACAGCCTAAATGTCCTTTTACCCAGGAGTGGACTGGTAAGCTATGGTGTATGTATACCATGGAATATTACTCAGCCATCAAAAATAATGGAGACTTTGCAGCATTTGTAGTAACTTGGATGGAGGTGGAACATATTATTCTTAGTGAAACATCACAGGAATGGAGAATCCTTTGTATTCAACTTTGATTTGAGGACAATTAATGACAATCAATGACACAGTGGGGCATGGGGGAAGGAGAGAGCAGATAGAGAAGGAGGGAGGGGGCAAGGGAAAGAAAACCAAAAAAAAAAAAAAAAAAGAAAGAAAGAAAAGAAAATAGTGACTAACTTTCATATAAATTGGATTCAATTTTGACCAAAGTACATTACTTAAACATTAATTTTTTAATTCAACTTGTCAATATGTTGTTTAGGATATTGCATCCTCATTTATGAGTGAAACATGTTTGTAACTTCCCTTTATAACAATATATTTTCTTCAATTTCAGTATCAGGTGTATCCAGATCAAGTAGAATGATACTGAAATATTTCTTCTTTTTTTATTGTTTATAAGATTTCTGAAATTGCTTGTCTTGTAAAATCATTGTGGTCTATGAGTTTATGATAGTTTGAACTTTGTTATTTCATTTAATCCATTGCTTAATTACTGTTTTCCTATGAATGATTATACTGTGGTTAATATGTTAGCATAGCAGTATTCCCAGATAGCTTTTTGTTTGTTGGGAGGTTGGGCTTTGGGGGGGCAGAGTTAATACTTTGCATGAAATATCTTACTTTATAACTGAAATTGCTTTCTCTTTTGTCTTGCGATTTTTGTTTTGAGGTGAAATTTAAGTTTTTGTGTGAGTAGTACGATTATACCTATCTTGAGTGTCTTGCTTGTACTGTATCACATCATACCTTTGTTTAATTCTTAATAAACTGTTCATTTGTTAAAAAAAAAAAGTTTTATGACTTTATGAGACCAATATAAAATTAGACAAAAGGTGAAACATTTTTTTCCTCAAAGGATCTTTTTTTTTTTGTAGAGACAGAGTCTCACTTTATTGCCCTGGGTAGAGTGCCGTGGCGTCACACTGTTCACAGCAACCTCCAGCTCTTGGACTTAAGCGATTCTCTTGCCTCAGCCTCCCTAGTAGCTGGGACTACAGGCGCCCGCCACAGCGCCTGGCTATCAAAGGATCTTTTAAGCTTTGTGGGGCTTTAGAATTGCTCAACAAAGATAAGAAAAGTTCACTTCTGAAATTTTCTTAACCTTCACAAGTGCAAAATTGACTCAAATACCATAATAATTTGGTAAATATAATCCTATAAATTGCAAAATGAAAAAATATTTCTTCAAATCAACATAGCTTAATGATACTAACATGGAAAGCAAAGTCAAACATACGTGAGATTTAAATATCCTTTATAGATAGCTAATTTTAAAATTTTTCTGATTTTTTTTTTTTCTTTTTTTGAGACAGAGCCTCAAGCTGCCACCCTGGATAGAGTGCTGTAGCATCACAGCTCACAGCAACCTCCAATTCCTGGGCTCAAGCGAGTCTCCTGCCTCTGCCTCCCAAGTAACTGGGACCACAGGCGCCCGCCACAATGCCTAGCCATTTTTGGTTGCAGCTGTCATTGTTGTTTGGCGGGCCCGGGCTGGATTCGAACCCGCCAGCTCAGGTGTACGTGGCTGGTGCCTTAGCCCGCTGAGCCACAGGCGCTGAGCCAATTTTTCTGATTTTTATTTAGCTTTCCAAAATTTCCCTATAAATGAGAAATTACACTGGCCAATTTTAAATCTAGTTCATGGAAGTTGCAGTTCTTTTTGAAAATTAATATGGATAGATCCTTGACATTTATCCAAAATTTCAAATAAATGCAAACCATACCTAAGCCCATGACGTAGCATCTCATAGTTTTATTGGATTATATATTTGAATTTATATATATTATATATTTGAATCATTCAAAACATGAGGCTGCTGACTTGTGATAATGAGGGAGTCTCTATTTGCTCAGCACCTGTGTCTCAAAGTGGTATATACTCCATTCTAACATGCAGTGACTAACAAATTAGGTCAAGGGACATTTTTCTTTGTGAGAAATGTTCCCTTAAAAGAAAGAAAATTGGTAAGTGAAGAGGACTAGAAAATTATTTGAGTGACAGAAGTCTCCTCAATCATCTAAAATATGGAGCAGCTAAATGACAGAATCAAATGTTATAGAAGCAGAAAGTATCTGAAAGGGGGTCCACTTTTCTACTTACTGTTATTTTATTTATTTATTCATTTTGAGACAGAGTCTCCCTCTGTTGCCCAGGCTAGAGTGCTATGGTGTCAGCCTAGCTCAAAGCAACCTGAAATTCTGGAGCTCAAGCAATCCTCTTGCCTTAGCCTCCCAAGGCACAGGTGCCTGCCACAACACCCAGCTAGCCTATTTTTGGTAGAAATGGGCTCTTGCTCTTGCTCAGGATGCTCTTGAACTCCTGAGTTCAAGGAATCCTCCTGCCTCAGCCCCTCAGAGTGCTAGGATTATAGGTATGAGCCACCATACCCAGCCTTGCTTAGTGTTATTTATTATTATTATTATTTTTGAGACTCATGGTGTCATTCATGCTAGAGTGCAGGGGTGTCATCAGAGCTCAGTGCAACCTCAAAGTCCTGAAGTCAAGCGATCCATTGCCTCAGTCTTCTTAGTAGCTGGCATTACAGGCCCATGTCACCACACCTGACTAATTTTTTACAGAGACAAGGTCTTACTCTTGCTCAGGCTGGTCTTGAAATCCTGACCTCAAGCAATTCAACTGCCTCAACTCCCAAAGTGCTAGGATTATAGCTATGAGTCACCATACCTAGTCTGTTATTTATTCTTTGTTATATTTTTGATGGATGACTACTATTAGGTATAGCAGTATTCTAGAATTTGAATCTATATAAGCACAATGTACCCCAATAATATCAGTGCTTTTGGAATTGTAATTGAGGTTTAAATTAAGGGCATATGAATTCAAATAGAATCAACCAGTTAAATCTTTTAGCCTAATCACCTCCGAGTCCGATGACTATCAAGGTTTCAGATTTGTAGGCACAAGCTTAGAACGTGGTTAGAAGCCAGCACTTTTAGCAAGAACTTACCCTTACAAGATAACATACATGTGCTTCTCAGGATAGATGTTTAAGGCACAAATGAGAAATATTACCTCTTTGAAACGTGACATCCAATTTGCCAAGGTAAGGTGGAAGCTCCTTTAAAAGATATTATTGAAAAAAGTTAGCTTTCAAAAAGTAAGAAATATTTTATTGTCTTACATTAAGACATAAAGTGAAGATTTGCTTCTTCAAAATAAAAGAGCAAAATACCACATATGTTTTGTTTTTTTGCTAGGGCATCCTTTAGCAGAATATTCCCAACAGCAAACTAACCATTTGCTTACTTACTTCTACCACCTATAAGAAAAGAAACCTTTCCGGCTTGGTGCCTGTGGCTCAACGGGCTAAGGCGCCAGCCACGTACACCTGAGCTGGCGGGTTTGAATCCAGCCCGGGCCCGCCAAACAACAATGATGGCTGCAACCAAAAAACGGCCAGGTGTTGTGGCGGGCGCCTGTAGTCCCAGCTACTTGGGAGGCGGAGGCAAGAGACTCGCTTGAGCCCAGGAATTGGAGGTTGCTGTGAGCTGTGATG
>CAUYON010094290.1:0-25007 GCA_963573935.1 Arctocebus calabarensis | reverse complement strand
AGCTATTATTAAATGCACTTAAAAGAATACGCTGAGAGCCTGATAGTATTAGCTAATGTTGGGCTGTCGGGGCCCCTATGGCCCAGTCTCCGCCGCCACAGGAAGGAACCAGGCGTGACACAGATTAGAAGTACAAGCTTGTGGGAGGAAGGCTAACTTTAGTTGCAGGGTAGCATCAAGCCCCCTCTGCACCAGCTATTTATTAAGGTTGTACACAACAGGTGTGCAGAGTTAAGGTAATTGGCATAAACAGGTGTGGAGAGTTTAGGTAATTACATAGGAGGGCTGCCTGCCTAAAGATTGCCACGTGCTCTCTTCACGTGTTCTTCCCCCACAACCCTCATGAAGAACTACTAAGCATCAATGTTTAACACATGCTTACTAGTGAGTGGCCGACCTTATCTCATTCCGGAACACTGAGTTACTTGGGGGATTGCCTCCAAGTTAGGAAACGTCTCTAGGCTTGCCGGGAGACTGTCCTGTTCTCAGTGTTTCCTTTTAATGTGATAAGAATCAGTAACTGTCCTTTGCAAGCATGGTGTCCAGTCCTCTACATAGGACTACTATTTAAGCGTCATTGGCAAGATACAAACATAAATGTCCCAAGAGTCCTGAAAGAAAGTTATTGTTAATAGTTATTCAATAAATGTTTAAATGCTCATTTGTTTCTCTCACCCATTTATTCAATAAATATTTCCTGAGCAGCTGTGATGGGACTGGTGGTGTCACAGGTATGTAGTTGATGGGAAATTCCCCTGTCATTGACCAACTTACCTCCTAGAAGGGAGTGGGGGAGGATATATGGCCATATCGGTAAGTGAAAATCCTAAAATTAGGTAGAGGAAAGCTATGAACACACTCAAAGTGATAAAAATGACCACCAATGTCCTTTAGTCTGGAGGTTAAAGAAAGTTATTGTGATCAGAAATTTGAAAAATGGGGAGATAGTCAGGAGAAGATTTATAACCAGATTGTGCAGGAGGAGGAAACATCAACAAATACAAGGTCAAGTAAAAAGAAAATTAAAAATTGTTGTTCTTGAGGGTGAGAGAAAAGGCATGGACTCAGTTGAGTGTATGAGGAGAGGTAGGAAGTGGGTAGGAGCGGGGGGCAGGGGTCCTGTCTGTACTACCTAGAAGGCCTTGGATTTTATTTTGTGGCTGCAGAATGTCACTGGAGGGTTTTTAGGAAAGAAAATCACATAATCTGGTTTGAGTGGTAAAATTTCACACTAGCTGCTGTGTGAAGAATGGATTATTGGAATGGAAGGAGACAGCAAAGACAAGCATTAAGGGTGGTTCCAGTTATCCAGACGTTAGTGGACGCTGGCATGGTTAGAGAGTAGTGGATATACTGGGGGAAATTGATTCACTTAGAAATGTCACTCCAGAAGAAAATGTCATCTCGGTAATTTAATTAGTGCATTATGCTAATTAATGAATTACAACATAGTCCTCCTGCTCAGAATTATAGGATAGAAAGATTACCAGACCTCAAGACAGCATTTGACAACTAGTATTCGTGTATCACACTACAGCTTTGTGACACCATGTCAAATATCTAAGATTAGAGTGGCATAATGTATTTTTTTCTCATTCTTTTTTTTTTTTCTCATTCAGAATGATTTGTTTTCACTGTGTAAACATGAGTGGTAGCTGCAGAAAGTTTGAAAGTTTCGCAGTCCAGAGGCGAAATGGGAAAGTAGAACTTTTGAAAGATAAACTAAAACATTTGAAAGTTTATAAAAAGTTAGAAGGGGGTAGGAAAAAGAAAAAAGGAAAGGAAAATAACTACCTCTTGCAGGAACAACAATTTGATTACTGATGTTGAAATGAAAAGCCTAAAAATGATGGTACCTTAAAATCCTGTTGGTTTTACTGGTTTAGATATAATATTGACAACAATTGATATTATTATAAGTAATGTACTCACTTTCCCATATGTTACGGGTTGGGGGGGTTGGGAGGGAATACCGAGAATTGGCAGTTCTTGCTATTTCCATGGGCGTTCATTGAGAATTTATTAAATACTAGCAATAGATTATGCCCTGAAGAATTTTGCAATATTTTCAGGGAACCCAGACATATAACTGATTTTTTAAAATATAATGTGGAAAGTATTGAAGCAGCAGCAGAAAGCACAAAAAGTACCCCATAGTACCACACTAAGGCAAGTGTTTAACCTCCCCATTCAGTGATGGCGCTATAGAAAAGAACGTGTCCTAAGATAACAGAAAAATGAAGTGAAGGAAAGAGACAAGGGCTTTCTTAGCAAGGAGTTATCATGAGTAAAAGAAGGGGGGCCTGAAAAATGCAATTTGTGAAAGGAAGTGACTATAATTGCACATTGTAAGAGCATTGTTGAAAGCTATAAGATTTCATGCTGAAGAAATAGCCAAGGAAAAACTTGTGTGCATTGATTTATCTTGATCCATCTGAAGGATCTTCTGAAGATTTATAAGCAGGTGAAATCTTTAATACCTTCCTACAGAAAACATGGTAATGAGAAAAACAAACTATCATTCAGCAGTGCTTTCACAAAGTTTCATATTAATCATGTCTGTATCTACGGCAAAAACTTGGGATATATGTATTTAGTATAATAATAACTAAAATATATGTAAGTATAAACACATAGATACATATATGGTATATACATGTGTATATAAATGTATGCAAATACTTACATACAGGTACCAACATTTATAAAATAAATTGTTGTTACAGGTACCAACATTTATAAAATAAATGCTAAACCATGCCCCAGGTCCTTGGCATATATTATCTTATTTATGTTTTAACATACACCATGTCTGACTCTATTTAATACTATTCGGTAGCTGTCAAAAGTATGTCATAGATATGTGTAAACTATCTTGAGTTAAGCGTAATTAGCTATAAAATTTTAGCTAGATGAAAACTACTGCTCTTTTTATGTCCACTGCTTCTTAATTCATCATTTGAGGCTTTATGCCTTATTAATATACCGAACAAACAATAGATAATGTTTGCAGTATCTGTTTGCTAGGCCTGCTGTAACAAAATCCCACAAATTGAGTGGCTTTGTCAAGAAAAAAGTGCACTGAGCAAGTGAAATAGGACAGAAAGACTTTCTTCAGGAATTTTGTAATAGGGAGGAGAGAGTAAACTCAAATCTGTTGAAACGATAGGAGGGGGAAATTTGGGGCATGGGGATGAGCCAGTGGAAATGTACTGGTAAACTATGGCTCCCGGATACCTGATTTTTTTCATCTGTGCTCTTGGCTGCAGTAAGCACAAGAGAGCCAGTAGGTACAAAGCACTACACTGGTAATCATGGCTAAATCCAGACATGCACATGGGCTAGGGAGGCCATGCTTCCCAGGAGGTCTTCCCCAAGGATCAGAAAGACGCTTCCTTTTGTTTGGCCAGAAGGCTTCCTGGGTCAGTCAAAGGATGATTTGACAATCCAGAAAGATAGAGGGTAGAATTGATTAAAATACCAGATGTTTATTCTTTTTTTTTTTTTTTTTACATATACACATGTTAATTATGTTTCCACTTTTTGCCTTCACAGAATTTAAAAGGTTTAAAATTTAATAACAATAACAATCTGGCTCGGCACCTATGGCTCAACGGGCTAAGGCGCCAGCCACGTACACCTGAACTGGCGGGTTCGAATCCAGCCTGGGCCCGCCAAACAATGATGGCTGCAACCAATAAATGGCCGGGCGTTGTGGCGGGTGCCTGTAGTCCCAGCTACTTGGGAGGCAGAGGCGGGAGTCTCGATTGAGCCCAGGAATTGGAGGTTGCTGTGAGCTGTGATGCCACAGCACTCTCTCCAGGGTGACAGCTTGAGGCTCTGTCTCAAAAAAAAAATAATTAATAACAATAACAATGTTTAAGATAAGGACTAGAAAGAAAAACCACGTAAAAATGAATGAAGATAAATACATTCAGAAAAGAAAACAATTACTGCATCAAAATATTAAGCAATATTAATAATAATAATGCCAAGAAACCACCGTTCACATTGTCAAATAAGAGAATGTCTATTATAGAATGCTTTGACTCTGAGGCTCAATATGAAGTCATCAGTTAACTTCTTTTTTTTTTCCAAAGTCTCAAAAAATAGACAACTAATATTATATAAATAAAAATAAAAGAGATTTTCAAAAACCTCTTTTTTTTTTTTGATCTGTTTTTTCAGATGTTTATTCTTTCCTGCAGATAGGTAACATACTCTCAGTAAGAGAACATCCACCAGACTGTATTCTGAAGAACTGGGACATATTTCATCCCCAGACACTGAGGAAAGAGCAAATAGTTTTCTTCTGCACTCAGGCCTAGCCTCAGTATTGAATCTCCAGTGGCGAATA
This sequence comes from Arctocebus calabarensis, assembly GCA_963573935.1. Lineage (NCBI taxonomy): Eukaryota > Metazoa > Chordata > Mammalia > Primates > Lorisidae > Arctocebus > Arctocebus calabarensis. The sequence goes on along the minus strand of CAUYON010094290.1, from coordinate 20,650 downwards.
ATGGCCGCCAGAGGGAACCTGAAATTATTATTCCATTTGGTCAGTTAGATCTTTTCTATAAACAAGAAAAGAAGCGATCTGAAGTGCCCTATATACAAGACTTCTCTTTCTCAGAGACAAGGCCCAACTATGTAAAACCCATCAGATAGATTCAGCTCTCCTGGGTGTAGTGACGTCCCTGAATGGCCAGGGATTCCTGGGAGTGATGCTGTCACCTTAATTCAAACCTGCCATCCAACCTTCCACACGTGCCTCATCTGTCCTCCCTGTGTTCCTGCCTGTGTCTAAATATCTCCAGACATGTTGGGTTAGGGACCTATGCCGTTACAGTCTGACCTAAACCTTAACGATTGCAAATATCTACAACAAGCTTATTTTTAAGGGAGGGTACTTTCTGAGTTCCTGAGTGTAAGGGCTGAAGTACATGATCAATCGATTGATTGATTTTTGCGTTTCTTTTCTTTTTGATAGACTTTATTTTTTTAGGATAGCTTTACATTCACAGGAAAAATTCAGTAGATGGTGCAGAGATTTCCCAGCTGTTCTCTGCCCTTATACACGCATTACCTTCCCAATTATCAACATCCCATTCAGGAACGGTACCTTTATAGCATTGATGAAACTACATTGACACATCATTATTAACCAAACCCTGGGTTTTATTAACCTTCACTCTTGGTTTTGAATATTCTGTGGGTTTGCATAAATATATGATACCTACCTATCATTGTAATATCGCACAGATTATAATAAAAATCCCTAAATATCCCCTGTGTTTCTCTAATTTATCTCTCCTTTCCCCCTAATCCCTGGCAACCACTGATCTTTTACTGATTGCTCAGTTTCATCTATTCTACCATAGTATTTAGCTTCTTTCAGTTAGTAATATGCATTTAATGTTCATTCAAATCATTTCATACCAGGGAAGCTATTTATTTCTATTGTTGAGAAATATTTCATTGCCCTGTTGTACCACAAGTTTATCCATTCACCTACTAAAGAACATCTGGGTTACGTCACATAACTACATCGTAGCATGCTCTGTGTGTGTGGATATCTTTTCACCTCCTTTGGGTACCAAAAAGATAATGATGGATGGACTAGAGAGAATTGGACCCTATCAATGTATGTTCAGAAACCACCAAACTGTCTTCTACAGTAGCTGTACCATTTTGTACTCCCACCAGCAACAAGTGAGATTCTTGTTGCTCCTCATCCTCACCAGCATGTAGTTGTCCATGTTCAGGCTTTGGGCCCTTCTAACAGGTATGCACTAGTATCTTATTGCTATGTGAAGTTGCATTTCTCTGATAATATATGATGTGGCAGATCCTTTTATGTGTTTATCTTCTTTTCAAGAAGTATACGTTCCAGCTCCATCCATGTAAACACAAAAGAGGTAAAGTCTCCATCTTTCTTTAAGGCTGCATAGTATTCCATGGTATACATGTACCACAGTTTATTAATCCATTCGTGGGTTGATGGGTATTTGGGCTTCTTCCACGACTTAGCAATCAATGATCCTTCCTTTATCACTTGATTTGTGACAGGAATTGTACCTTCTGTGTGAATAAGTTAGAGATATGTCTTTTCTAGGAAGACCTTAACAACCAAATATTTTGACTTCTCACATTGCAATTGTGGACATTTGTTGCCTGTTTCCAATAGCAGTTTCAAAAATGACTAACTTGGAGATTATCTCTGTGGGTTAAATTTTCTCTATGACTATGGATACAAGCACTTCAAACATTTATAATTTGGGTATCCGATCTTTTTTTTTTTTTTTTTACCAAATTTCATGTAATTGGAAGGAAGAACTTAGCTTTCTAACCAGGAATGAAAAAGCACTGAAATCCCTGAGAAGTGTGTGGTTTTAATGAAGTGCTGTTGTCTGGGAGAGATTGTGTGTGTGACTGCTTTGGGGTGACATGTAGGATATTTATTAAATTCTGCTTAACAAATGGGACTGAATCATTTCATACCCTGGTGAAACCAATACTGTTTAAAATTTTGTTTTCTTTACTGGCAAATCCAGAAAAAAAAAAGAAAAGAAAAAAAACCTTACCTTCATCCCTTTAGAGAGGTGCTTTATGTTATCATTATTATGCATTAAGGCTATACTTGCAGCCTGGCTCAACAGCTCAGGCCCATAATCCTAGCACTTTAGGAAACAGAGGGAGGAAGATTGCTAGGGGCCATGAATTGGAAATCAGCCTGGAAAATAGCTAGAGACATTGTCTGGAAAAAAAAAAAAAAGGAAGGAAGGATGGAAGGAAAGAATTGGTTAGGTGTGGTGGCATGTGCATGCTATAGCCTAGCTACTTGAGAGGCTGAGCGGGGAGATTTCTTGAGCTCAAGGGTTTGACGTTAGAGTGAGCTATGATGATGCTACTGCTACTGCACTCCAGGCAGGGCAACAGACTGAAACCTTACCTCAGAGAAGAGAAAAGAAGAAGGAGAAGGAGGAGGAGAAGGAGAAGAAGAAAAAGGAAAAGAAGAAGAAAAAAAAGGTACTTGCAGTCAGTTATGGCACACAAAACAATAAATTAGTTAGTCATATATATCAACATAATCTAGTCATAGGTCACTATGAATGTTTTGAGAGACACTGTTCTGGTCCCTTATTTCACTTCCAAGAAACAGTCCACGGCATCTTTTCTGCTTCACACATGCAAGTTTCAACTTGCTCAGCTTATGTGTGTTTCTGGGAGGGCTTCATTTACTGCCTTCCTTGAGGATTTTATGTTTCTTAATTTTCATGTATCTCAAAACTTTCATAATTACCCAGGTATGGTTATGTATAAGATTAGATAGAATAAAGAACAACAAAAGTTATATATAACGTTCTAAGTGTGAATGGAGAAAACAGTGAATCATGTCACTTACAGAATAGCAGAAGTAACTTCTGTTGGCCAAGGACAATGAGAAGAATATTTTTAATCAACTTCAATAATGTATAATACTTGCTAGCTGCATGATATTAGAGAAATTGCTAAACATTTCTGTACAGTATTCTGATATAGCAAAAGTAATTCCCATAAAACCTATCCAGAAGGTTCTTGTAAGGACTAAAAGAGTTAATCCACATAAAGAGTTTAGTGTATTCTCTAGAACACAGACAGTATCAGCTCAACAAGAGCTAGCTTGTACAGCTATTACTATACAGTGATAATTACTATCTTAAAATTTTTGTATTTATAATTGGTCTGGATACAGCAGAAAAAGAGAAAATTTGGATACAAATCAGTTGGCTGATACCAAATAAAGAAGCTTAATCATCATCCAAAAGAAAGGAAATATCTGTGCGGAAGAGAGGAAGGGCATTTCTTGGTAACTGGGCTAGCTTTTCTCAAACGTGTTTTGGAGGCAAAGTGCCTGGATGATACTGTACTTTGGAGAACCCTGTAACAATTTGGAATATTTAATTTAATCACACAGAATACTATTTACTGCAAAAGTATATATTTGGCTGTTTGTATGTACCTACTTAAAATATAATTGCATTTATAATTATAAATCATAATAGGAAATCAAATTCATAAGCAGAGAAGTCATTGAATCAAAAAGGATGCTTTCAAACTACACATGTCTGGTGAATTTAAACATTTTTATTAATCTATATTTTACTTCTTCATTGACTATATATTTATTAACCATCTCTAAAAGAATCTGTTAAATTCTTAGTAAAGCTAAATAAATGAAAGATAACATTGAAAATTTTTTTTTCCTATTATGAAGAACAATTTAAGGACCACTGATAAAGAATTCCAACTATTGAGTGGCTCCTGTGGCACAGTGGGTAGGGCGCTGGCCCCATATGCGGGGGGTGGCAGAGTTGAACCCTTCCCCAGCCAAACTGAAAAAAAAACCACACAAACAAAAAAAAAAAAGATTAAAAAAAAAAAAGAAGTCCAACTATTATAGCCGGGCATTGTGGTGGGCACCTATAGTCTCATCTACTTGGGAGGATAAGGCAGGAGAATCGCCTATGCCCAAGAGTTGGAGGTTGCTGTGAGCTGTGATGCCATCGCACTCTACACAGGGTGATAAAGTAAGACTCTGTCTCTGAAAAAAAAAAAAAAAAAAGAAGAAGTTCAACTATTACATGTCTTAAACATTATGACATAAGGAGACTTTTTACTAAACCAATTTTTAAAATAGTCTTAAAATAGTCTTATTAATTATCTATTGTATTTGATGAGAGCCTATGTGATCACAAATTCTTCACTATTATGCCATAAAGTTCTGACTATTACATAAAAATATACCTTTTTTGTCGAAGATCACTGTGTGAACGTGTACAACAATATCTGTTGACAAAATGGATCATAGAACAGGGTGTGATTTGCTGCAAAGAGGAATTAAAAGGTATACATCATGTTAAGTATGCATCAGAGAAAGGGCACATGTTTACTCAAACGTGTAACTCATGCTTCATGGGTATAGAAGGCACAAGCTGAAGGTCAACCAAGTGAACAATGTGCTCTGAGAATGCTTCATAAACACTGTGAGACAGAATTATCCCTTGGGTAGTGATTGCATTGCAATTATATATGACTTGTTTGGTGTTGCTTTCCAGTATTTTAATCTCTTTAAATGTACTTTAAAGAGCCTGCTGTTGAGAAGCATTCTGTGAATACACGGTTGTGTCCTAGTCCAAAGCACTACATTTTAGAGGTGAGAAAATGGCAACCCGGGGTGGCTGAGGCTTGCTCAAGGCCACGGAGGAAAATCAACACTAGAACCCAGAAGTTGCTACTATATTTCTTTGTGTTCTCTTTTTTTTTGGGGGGGGTAGGGTTTTTTTTTTGTGTGTGGAGACAGAGTCTCACTCTGTCGCACTTGGTGGAGTGCTGTGGAGTCACAGCTCACAGCAGCCTCCAGCTCTTGGACTCAAGTGATTCTCTTGCCTCAGCCTCCCAAGTAGCTGAGACTTCAGGCACCCGCCACAGTGCCCAGCTTATGGGACTTTTTCTAGGACATGTCTCTTCTATAATCAAACAACATGTGAATAGTTTGTACTTACCATGTATCCAGACCTACTCTACTTACTGTGGAGTTCAAAGTAACAGTAAGATACATTCTCTGATCTTAAGCAATTTGATAGAACAACACAATTTGTTTCTTCTAAACAAAGGAAATTAAAGTGATAAGGAGTTGAATATCATTTTCATTCCATATTCAGTTGGTGTTTAAAGAGTAAATTGGCCTATATAAGATTCTAGGTCATCTCCAAAATCCAAAGCAGAGTCATTAATGAGTTCTCATCATTGCGTGCAATTTACTTCCCAAAAGATACACCTGTAATGGATCTTTTGACCTTTTAGTTTTATCGTTAGGTTATATTTTAGGTGCCTTTGGGACCTTTTCATTGAAATTATTTTCTAAAAGTGTAGCTCCCAGACATTTGCTCATGTATTCTCCAACTGTGAAATCTAGACTGAAACTGTGTGGCACTGCTCAGGGGGAGGCATACTTACTATCTTGCAAAGATACTCTGTGAAATGTATTCACATCCAGTTTAAACGTATGATGGCATCACATTTCGTTTGGCTTACATGTCTCTAGACCAGTGGTTCTCCACCTGTGGGGGGCGACCCCTTTGGACTGTATTAAAGAGTTGCAGCATTAGGAAGGGTGAGAACCACAGCTGTAGACTTTCCTAATGGCTTATGTGCAGTTTATAGCTAAAACATTATCTACAGGATCGGGTGGTTGTAGATTTTATTTCATCTGCATGTGTCATAGCTTTTTTTCTTTGGGGTAGGAAATTTCTCATCAATGAGGTAGAAAATAATAATATCTAACATTTAGGCCCATCAAGATTGAATACAATTTATGTGAGTCTTATCTCAGTTCACACCACATAATTGTGCCTTATTGTCTCTCACAAAATACTAGGACATGTTAGTTACTTTGAGCAATCAACATGAAATTGGAAAATTTTAAAAAAAAATCAAAATAAACGAATTCCTTAAATTAACTTCAGAGTTCTAGACTGGTATAATCAAAATTACAAAATCATGGTACATTTCCTGTTAAGAGTCTGCTGGGAAGGAAGGAACCAAGTGTGTGAATACCTTTCACAGAAGTGTGAAAAATTATCTGTTTGTGTGGAACAAGGCACTTTCAAGAGAAAATGTCATATTCTAAATTCTGATATTTGCTAATAATTAAATAAGTGGAGGCTTTAGGCATTTGCTTTCTCATCTTTAGCTTCTTCTTTGTAATTTTTTTCTTGTTTGTTTGGAAAACAAATATGACTAAACATTTGCAGTGACTTGCTGTCTTCTAAACTAGTCCTTGCAACTGAGTAAAGGTATTGGTAAGGAATGACACAGATTGTGGGATGGCATTTATCTTATGTGCCCTATGGAAGATGTGACTGCCTATGACTTCCTCCCTCCTATTCTCTGGAGGATTATAAGGGTCTCTAATTTCCTGCCATTTGGACTCTAACTCAAAACATAATTCTAATGTCTAGAAGCACTTAGTGAGTGGCTAATTAATGGAGTAGGAGGTGTAGGGGGAAGGATAGAGGTTACAAAAGATGTTTACCCTATTGCATGAGCTTAAATCCAAAGACCATGAACTCAAACAGACACTTCGGATCAGGCTTACTTGCTATATGAATTTAATGACACCAGTTAAGAACTCCTAGCTACGTTTTTTGAGCAAATGGTGATAACAGTGCTTCTGTCAAAGATTTGCCAAGAGGGTTCAATAAGCTACTGTATGTATAGAACAGTATTTAGTATACAGAAGCACAACTCATTATACTGCAATTTTTTATATTATCTAACTGACAAAAAACTCATATCATGCTAGGGCAAGTAAGTCAGATTTGTTTATGTAGAGACTTTGGAGCTCATTTTTCTCCTCTCTTATTACAGATAATAAAAAATTGGATGGAAAAATATTTGTTTTCTTCAAGATCTTGAAGATAATTTGAGACCAACCACGAAGCCAATTCTTTATCATCTTAATTAATTCCAGTTAATAATTTGAATTTAAATAAAATACCTCTAAAGTTTTCAATTAAAAAAATAAGGAAAGCCATTATCACCTGACCTGAATTCTCACTGGGGTCTCAAATTTCCAAATTATGTTGCAAATTTTAAAAGTAGTTATTAAAATTATAACCCCAGGATGTGACATTAAAGTCTTTAAGGAAGGTAGGTTCATTGTTCAAGTTTATGTAAAGAAGTAGGACTCAGGATACTTCTTAAACTAGCACAGTACAAACATTAGCAAGCCTTTTCACAGATTGAGGGTCTTGCCCTTTTATTATTCTAAGATCCCATAATGGGGCAAGGGTGGTCGTGACCTGCACAGAACAGTCCAAAGAAGGGCTGGGATGGCAGAGGGTCATGAGTAAGTTATGACATACTAAAGCTTTTTGAAAGTTTGGGATGGTGAAGCCTCAGTCACTAGCTTTCCTGCATTTCTATATATAATTTTCTTTTTTCTAACGCTTACAGCCATTCACTGCTGGTCTTTGCAGTAAACTAAGCCCTTAGCATTGGACAGAAAAGGGGGAACAAACTTTAAATTATAAAAGGAACAAGAAAATGCATGAAAAATGAAATTGACATGCTGGCAAGAAGCAGATATGGCTGAAGAAGTTGTTTGTTGTTAAGAGTGTAAAGCTTTCCCCTTTAGATGCCATGGAGAGACATGTAAGCTCATCTTACACATGAGAAGTCTACATAAAAAATTGGTAAGGGGCTATTCGTTTTCCGACAATACAATTTAGAAAATTATTGAGTGTATTGAATTACCTTTCTGTGTTCTATGCATATCTTTATTTAGTTGTTTTTTTTTTTTTATAGAATCATAACTTACCCATTTAGCCAATATTTTAGAAGATTAATCATCTTTCTGGAAATGTATTAGCTACTTACTTCCTGTTACTTTATCCTTGCTTTCTGAAAACACATTAAATTTATACATGTGCTATCACTAGGGAGCCCTGAGTTTTGAACATATTAAATGGCTGGCCCATATTCCCCTGGGTGGAATTTTAGATCCTAAGTCTTTATTCTGAGAATGGCTTTATGAATGAAACCATAGTGCTGCCTGTATAATCTGATCTCTATATAAATGTGGTCTGAGGAAAAATAATCTGTGGTAACAAATAAGAATGTCTCGACTGAAGCAGGCTAGCAAATGACTGCATGTTTTTATGAGATGGCACAGACTACGTTGAAAATATGTGTACAACATAAATGTCTTAACACAATAATCAAGTAAATGAGGCGAAAGCTATGTTGAGTGGTTTGATGTAAGCAAGTCAGATTGTGTAAAAAAAACAGCACATTGTTCCCCACAGATGCATAAATGTATTCATGATCTATGTGTATATGACTTAATAAAAAAAAATTCCTAAAATAAATCAAAGAAGTTCATTAGTTTGAAGCCCAGCCAATTAAAGTCTTTATTATAAATTCAAAAGTTCATCAGTTAATTTCATCATTGCTGTTTAGAAAACATATATGTCCTCAGTTTAATGTTCCTTAAAGGGTTTACTTATCACTAGAATTCAATGAGAACAACCTGAGATGCTTCTTAAAAAGACAAGTTCAAGTTCATGCCCAGCAGAAATTAGATTAGATTATCTGAGGAAGAAGCCAAGGAATTTCCACTTTAATGTGGAACTCAAGTGCTTCCTATGCATATGGAAGACACAGTTGTGGTATTTGATAATTGTGAAATCCCTAGTATTTGAGAACTATACCCTTTGATCTCTGGCATTTACTCAACAAATTTGAAAAGTGTAGCTGAAGTCAGGAGGATGGGAAGATGTTAATGCTTTGGCAAAAATCACACCTGTTTTTGCATATTTATAAATGCATTTAATAAGTGGGTATCTCATTGTGCACCAGGCTGTATTAATTCAGTCAAGTTACATGAAAATAATTTTCTGCCTCATATACCTTTCTGCAAAGTGCTGAGAAAATGCTCAAATAAACAAAATGATATAAAACTTTTTTACAAGGATTTATGAGGGAGCCTAGCGTATTTAAAAAATACATGTGAACAAGGTGAAATGTCTAGAAGAGCTGGAAAGAATGAAAATTTAAGTTTCTCTCCTCTCTAGCTTTCATCACTCAAAGTTATATAGTGAAGAGCCAATGAAAGCCAAGACCCACCCACACACAAGGCCATAGGAATGTTTGTGCTATTCTATTAGGGCATGATACCTGAATTATCAGACTAAGTAACAGTAATATTTAGCTTGGTAAAAATGAAGAATTTGATCATCTCCCCCTTACTAAGTATACATAAAATTTGATTTGATTAATCAATTTGACTTCATTTACAGATGAGGGAAAAAAGGCATGTAGGACTTAGAATACTTGCCCAACAGTATAACTGGTAACTAGTGTAGCTTAAATTCATACCCAGATAGTACTTAGCGCCCACACCCCTTAATTATTTTAAGATAATGAGTCCTAGAGTGTAAAGAAAATTACTGAAATGACCTTTCATATTTGTGTCCACTCATTGTGATTTTTGGTTGTGTGTTCTTCTTCCAATAAATAGGTTGCCAGGATTTTTATATGGTAGAAGGACAAAGGTCCAGTGTGAGTTTCTTTTAGGCACCCTTTAAACACACAACTTGAGAAGAGATCCTTTCCTTAAAATTCTAGCTAATTTTTAAAATTTTATTTAATTTTTATTGTGAAAAATAATCACATATTAGTATAGTATTGTCTTCCTGTGTGTATGTTACTTTCCAAAAATACCAGTGAACTACTGTTTTCTACCATCAGGCTCCAAGATGAGATTCAAATGTTAACTGTGACTCTTAGGAAAAAAAATACATAGGAATCAGGATGACATGTGTTCTAATTGAAAGTCAGCTTCTTCTACCTGGGTAATTCCAGGTTGCTCTCTCAACTGCTGGACTCATGATTTCACTTTTAAAAGCAATTTATAATAGTAGCTAAAGTTTATTGCTTATTATCTAAGTATAAGAATTTACTACAGATTTCTCTAGCGTTATTTTACTTCAAACTTTTCAGTATCATATGTACTTTATTGATTCAAACATTGGGGATTAGAACATTTAATACCTTCAAAGTCACAATATTCATAAAGGGTAGACATGGAATTTCAACTCATGATTTAATAGACATAAGCTTCAAGGTCAGAATCCTGAGTTTCAGGTCTCCAGGAGTTCGCGAAGTAACTCAGAAACAAAGGAGCTGTTGGGAAAAAAGGACTTGTGTCGTACACGTGTGGGGGTGTGAGCTGAGTGAGGGTTCAGTACTCAGTAGACATAGGTCCCCTTTTTGCATGTCAACCCTCAAGACATTCCGTGTAGTAATATGTGTAGCATTTTGTTTAAAAATATAAAAAACAGTGGGATAATTGTTTGAACTCTATGTTGACAGCCTGTCATCGTGGTCATCATCGTCATCCTCTTCCTCCTCCTCATATCATCGCCATCATAGTCTGATTTTCCTTAGGAAACATAGGGGTGTTTTGCTGAACTGCACTTCCACTAGTCATCAGAAGATGGCACTGTGAAGCACAGTACGCTCACATCTGTGCTCCATAGACCGCATTTATAGACTGGCACATTTGTCTGGAAATTGTTATCAAAAGAAAAGGCTTGTTTCGTATTAAAACAATTAATACAGAGATATATACATGGATAAATATACATATACGTGTAACATGTACTATATGGTAAAATTATATAGTATATATTCAGGCATATGTAATTTTTTTTAAAGATAAGATAGATGTAGTTTTCTGAAAATTTATGAACTGTTCTCTTGAAAAGAGAGTGTGGAAAAAAATGAAAAGAAAATAGACTTTGGTCGGTATCACACTACCATTAGCTTGGTTATATGAACAACTACCGTGTTTCCTAGATGTGTACCTTTCTCCCAGGGGATTTGACTTGAAATTTTAATAATGTACACATTCCTCTTATGTATTCTTTTACTCAAATGACATCACATTAAAATGATTTTCAAAGAGCTTCAAGAGGAGTGGACATCCTGTGAGTGAGATACACCATCTGGCACTTTTACAGTATTTTAATTTGAATGGTCTTAGCCACCCATGCTTCTTCACAGCACCTCATGTAGAAACTAGCAACAACTTCTCTTTAAAGACAGTGAACTTAGGTGTTGTCTGTGGCTCAATGGAATAGGATGCTGGCTCCATATGCAGGAGGTTGTTGGTTCAAACACAGCCCCGGACAAAAACTGCAAAAAAATAAATAAATAAAATAAAGACAATGAACTTGTTGGTAATGACAGGGAGGTGACCCAAACCCAGGGATCTGAGTTCCACATTTGCAGCACTAAAGTTGATTTGAGACCTAGGAAGTAGCAACAGAAAGGAGGCTGAGTTGTCTGCTCTTTACTTCCTGTGCCTTAAAGGAATACAGGGAAAGAACGGAGTGTGGTGGCTAAAAGAAAGTCGGATTTATTGTGGCACTCTTCATTTTTAGAAAATGGAACAAAACCTGCAAGCCTGGCAGGAATAAAGGAGACGGTGTCAACGCGATGCTTGACACGTTTTGTCACACAGTCTTGGTTCTATATTATTTGGGTGCATTTCGTAAGTTGATGTGAGCACCTCTCTGTAAGCCTTAAAATTAGCTAACATTCAGATTTTTTTTCGTATGTGAGAAAATCTCACACTACAGGGCACTAAGCATTGAGATATAGAAGGTGTAGGCAATCCAGGGCAGGTGAGTTCTCCATGATCAGCAAATCAGTAAGTATGGCTGCATTTTATCATTCACGGGACAGAGGTTACCTTCATCAACCCCTTACCTTACATAGATGTGTATATGTATATTTAATACAAATATGCATAATATGTATTGTTTTGTTACTGTGTGGTTTGAAGATGAATACAGAACATATATACTTACACCTAAATGTTCATTTTTTTAAAAATTGTGATTCCAAAAGAAATTCCAAAATATTGGGCGGCTCCTGTGGCTTAGTGAGTAGGGTGCCGGGCCCATATACTGAGGGTAGCGGGTTCAAACCTGGCCCCGGCTGAACTGCATTAATAGCCGGGTGTTGTGGCGGGCGCCTGTAGTCCCAGCTATGCGGGAGGCTGAGGCAAGAGAATCCCCTAAGCTCAGGAGTTGGAGGTTGCTGTGAGCTGTGATGCCACAGCATTCTACTTAGGGCGATAAAGTTATACTCTGTCTCTAAAAAAAAAAAAAAAAAAAAAAATCCAAAGTATTTGTGGGCCTGTAAATGTATGATGTGCCCTGGGCACTGTGCTTACTATGCCTGGTGTATTAATTGGTCCTGGCAGGAGAGACTCAAGTTCTTCCCACTCTCCATTCTTTAAGGCCCTTGTCCTCATAGGAAAGAAGACTTCTTCAGCTCAAATCATCCTTTTGAAGGACATCATGGAAGAGGAACACACTGACTTACTTTTAGGAATACTTCTTATTTGCAAGACTGAGTAGAGATCTGTACCCATCTAAAAGGATATCTGGCACTTGTAGTCTTTTTTACCTGGGAAATATTTTCAGGTAAGAATGAGAAATTTTTTAGTAGGAAATGAAGTCAGAATGGATACTGCAAACTCTGTCTTCCCACCTTTGCTTCCCCTTATGTTTCTAGAAATGCTAAAAACAAATAAATGCAAAGTAAAAAACAAAAAAGACCGCAAAAAGAGATAATTTTCAAATTCAAATTTTATGTTTGAGGTTATTGGGAATTTCAAAGTTTGTATCCTTGGATTATTGTGATGAGATAGGGACAAAATGTTACAATAATTCACACTAAAACATAGTAGGCATTTATGAACAACAATTATTTTATCCTACTTCTCCATCATAGTCAACAATAAAATGATATCAATGAATGGTCAGAACTTAAACTTAGTGCATGTTTCTGAAGGTGACCACTTCAAAGCCAAATTTCAAATGCATTTTTGATTTATGCTAAAATGTGTTTAAATATTTACTAAATAATAATTACCCACTTTTTGCTTCATTATTCTTTCACAAACTTTTTTTTTTTTTGAGACAGTCTCACTTTGTTATCCTTGGTAGAGTGCCATGCATCATAAATCACAGCAACCTCCAACTTCTGGGCTCAAGTAATCCTCTTGCCTCAGTCTGCAGAGTGGCTGGGACTACAGGTTCCCACCACAACCCCCCACTATTTTTACAGATGAGGTCTCACTCTGGCTCAGGCTGGTCTCAAACTCATCAACTCAGGCAATCTTCCTACCTCCGCCTCCCAGTGTGCTAAGAGCCTTCTTGAACTTCTATGGCAGGTGGAAAGCTAATACTCAGAGAATGCAGTGGAGATCATTTTCAAAAACATTTAAGTAAATTATGCTAAGTTTTAAAGTATTGGTCTATTAGTTAGGTTAACCTCACAACTGCACTGTGGTAATAGGCACTAATATCCACTAGTATCATAGTATCAACTATGTTTGGATCTTGTACTACCAGGGATTGACATTTTCTCAAATTCCTTCCGTAGGAAAGAAATTTCCCTCAGGGGAAAAAGTGGAAAATTAAAGAAGGATCTCTGTATACTCTGTAGAGTATACAGAAGGCGCTATGGTTGTGGTGTGAGAGTGATTAATAGATCATAGAAATTAGGATGACGGGGGGAAAAAAGACAAGATGATGCTGGGAGCAAAGAAAGAAGCCAAGAGGTCGAAGGATGTCATGGTGGTCACAGGCTGAAAAACCAAATGGTGATGGTGGTAAATTATTGGTAGCATATACCTTAAGAAGCATCTTAGAATTCTGAAATTTCGATGTTAGTTGGTCTTTAATATATACTAGAACCCTTATTTTATGAATATGTAAATTGGGGGCCATCTATGTCAACTAACTTATCAATATTAATAAAATTTAGTAGTACATCAAAGATAAAAAAAGAAAGGCAAACAGAATAATATATTACACATTTTATTGCTGATACAGCATCAGTATTTCATAAAAATGAGAGCACTTCATCACAATCACAAGCTTAAGCTTTTTGGAAAGATTATGAATGAATAATTATGGTAATTTTCAATATTAATGTCTATTTGTTCTTTACCACAAGTCTAAATGTTGAGGGAATGACTGAGTTGTTGCTCAATTCTTTCTTTCTTTCTTTTTTTAAAAATATATGAATATCCGAACAAAATTGAAACTGATGCTCATGCTTGTATAAATTCACTTTTTTTAAAGGCTAGTACAATGCTTGTAGGGAAGAGCGTCTGTGTTCTATAGTACTTAACATTTTCTGTCAAACTTGGAAGGTGCCACAGTAGACGTTCTAGTTAGATGGGCAGACATAACTACATTGGAGAAAAATGATCAGTTTTACCTTCAGAAGCAACATATCATGCTTTGTTTACTTCATGACAATTTAACTGTCTGAGTAGGTAGTCATAGACACAGACTTGGAAAGTGACTTTTCTAAACATACTGTAAATAGCATTGATTATGCTCCACTTTCTAACCTGAAGGACCCCTGTTGTGGCACACAGCCACTTCTGAAAATCCAAACTCTTCTGATTTTTCTCTTCTTGACACATTTTATCTAATCACCATCATGCTTTTTTGTACAGGATAAGATTTCTAAGGAAGTTAACCATGTAAGGGGGGGTGAATTCTAATTAGCCAAAATACCATATCTGGGTTTTTCCATAAATGCTCAGTTCTTTAAAACCGAACACAAAGTTCTACATTGTTTTATGTAGAGTAAATGTAGGTTGGCTTGTCAAAAGAGGCATTTTACTTTCTGGCTCTAATGTTTACTTTTATATGAGATAGTTTAAATTTTAATCTTGGTTTTCTTTTTTAGAAACATTCTATTTTCTTGTTTCTATTTTATTATTTTCAGAAAATAGAATGTTATTATGTTTTTTGCCTCCTCAGATATCAAGATGACCTTTTATCAATTGATGGGATGAGCGAACATTGCAAATTTATCAGAAAAATAAGGAAAAAATTATATTTGTTGACATTCCAAAGCATCAAAAACGATGCCACTTTTGCTTGCTTTGGGATTCACAAAAGGTTTGATAATATCTCAGATAAAAACATCTATACCTGCCTTCATATGAAAGCTATAAATTAGCTTCATATTAGGGAAAGATATAGTCTTTTTCAGAAACAAATGTTATTGAATAGTAATCAGAATCATGAAAATATTGTAATTCCCTGCACTCAAAGAGTTTACTTGCAATTTCAAGGACATTCCAATGAAAGCAATTGAGGGAGAAATAGTATGACAAGAGTTATTTCAGGTAATTATACCTGCAAATGGTAACTTAAGGTGAGCCGAGCTTATGGAAAGTAACAACAGAGTTAAATAGAAGAAAAGTTATAGAAGCCTGGACCAAAACTACAATATAGCAACAGAAGTGCAGAAGTGGACATAAAAGATAAATATGTGTTACTTCAAAGAATGAATTAGTAGATATCACTAAATTTTGGATAAATTGAACCAAAAAAATGAGAAAATGTTCAACAATATTGCTAAGTCTTCAAGCATGGCTGACCAGGAAGGTGATAAATAGTTCACTGAAAACTGCAGAGAATTTGGATTCAGAAGGTCGGACTTTAAGGAAGGAGCTTTGCTCAGAACTTATTGAATAACCAAATGGATCAACCCAGTAAGTAGTTGATAAAATATAATAGGCAACAAAGATGAAGAAATATAAAATTTAAAGGTCATGGCTATCTTTCAAAATTCCTTTTCACTTTGCATTATCTTAACATAAAATTTATTTGTCGTTGTTGCTATTATTTTTTTTATTGTATATTCCCCCCTCCCTTTTTTCTCCTCCCTCCAACTTAAATTGAATTGAGTTTTTCTCTTATCTGGGCATGTATTAGATTGTCTACTGGCTTCATATTAATACTGAGTACATTGGATACTTACTTTTTCATTCTTGTGATACTTTACTAAGAAGAATGTGTTTCAACTTCAGCCAGGCTAATACAGATGATGTAAACTCTCCATCATTTTTAATGGCTGAATACTGTTCCATGGTATACATATACCACAGTTCATTAATCCATTCCTAGGTTGATGGGCATTTAGATTATTTCCACATTTTGGCAACTGTAAATTGAGCTGCAATAAACAATCTGATGCCAAAGTCCTTATGATAAAATTATTTCTTTTCTTCAGGGTAGATGGCCAGTAAATGAGATTGTAGGATGAAATAGGGAGGTCTAATTTTAGTTTTTTGAGGATTCACAAAGAGGCTATTTTAGTTGCAGTCCCACCAACAGTATAAAAGTGTTCCTTTCTCTCCCTATCCACACCAGCGTCTGCAACTTTGGTGTTAACTTGGTTAACACAAAATTTATAGAAAACCACTGTTACTTCCCTTTCTTAGTATTAAAATGATGCTTCTGGTATACTGCCAATTGGAGAAAATGTCTTTTTCCCATGTAAAGAAAAAAACAAACATATAACACTTCTCTACAGTAGGACCAAATTATGGATAACCTAGTAATACTAATAATTCACTGACCACTTGAAAGTGCCAGGCACTGGGATCAGTGTTTGGGATAGAATGATGAACCAAGCCTTTGCCAAAACCACTGATTGGCACTTAAACAAAGCAAGGGTTTTGTAAATAGGAGAATTTTATATGCCAAAACCAACGGGGCTAACCATAGGCCATTTGTAACCATACACTTAGACCATCTCATTAGCCTGGCAATAACGAACTGTCAGAAAGAGGTTTCTTTACAAGTGTATTATAACAGGATAAAAACCATCATTGATCTGTAATAACCAACATGAGCATTGTTTATTGGGAAATTAATCTCAAAGTAGTATACAGTTTATCGAAAGAGACCAAGCTAACCAAACTTAATACTTCAAGTCCTACCATGAAAAATTAGCTGAATGAAGAGAAGTGAAGCTATTCCTCTACCATTTGGCTCTGCTTCCTAACCTAATTATAATACTTTGGCTTTGAATTTTTTTGGAAGCCTACATTGTATATATAGATATGCAAATTCTACCACTCAGTACATACACACATTAGATAATCTTTTGATAATTAAGAACCAAGGATTTTGGTAAGAAATGTTGAATAAATTCCAGAGAGAAAGCATGAATCTCCCCTGTGGATATGCTCCGTGACACCTGGCCATATCGCTCTAAGTTCATCCCAGTTGGGGGAAGTTGAAGCATGTTCTTTTTCCTTAATATTGATTTATGCAAATTACTATTTGTCTAGAACACAATAATTTATGTTATTAAGCTAAGAGGAATTGAAATATTGAGGATAAGGCAAATCCTCCAGTATTTAAACAATAGGACTTAATGTTAATTTACAGGGACTATAAAACTCATTATATCCTACTTCAATGGAGTTGTTTTGTTGGTCATTTAGGAAGCAAATGTGCAAATAAACTCTTTCTACTTAACCAATAGAAATGTATTTTCTCATAGTTCTAGGAGGCTGTGAGTCCAGGATGAAGGTACAATCAAGGTTGCTTTCTGGTGAAGCCTCTCTTTCTAACTTGCAGACAGGTGCCTTCTGTGTCCTCACAGAAAGAGTGTCTGTTGTCTCCTTTTCTTCTCATAAACACACAAATACAAAAGGATTACAGAATCACCCTTATGACTTTACTGAACCATATAGGCCCTATCTTTAAATACAGTCACACCTGGGGAAGGGTTTCAAGATAAGAATTTGAAAGGCAGCCAATTCATTTCATAACAGCCTCCTCCTGCTGCCCATCCTTTCTTGAAATAAATGAAATCTCTTCATTTCAGTTGTTCCTTCTGGCCAATTCTTTAATCATTTCCATTATTTATATCTTCTGTATATTACTCCCAACTTCCAATTTCTAACCTGTTGGAATAATACATATATAGCCAAATGCTTTAGAGTTTCCAAAGCCCTTGCACACACAGACACACATACACAATATGCTCACGTGTACACACATATTTGTCATTAGTTTTATAAAGTAGAGCATACTCACCTTAATATTTAAATAAATCCAGGTTCCCATCCCATTTATTGCAAGAATGTTTTCTTTTCTCAGGGTTTCCCTTCTTATGATTAACTCCAAAAGATGGATTCTTCTGCAATTTAAGAAGTCAAGCACCTGGAGAAAAAAAGAAGAAAGAAAAAGTCAAGCAACTTAATTACAATCTCCCCAAGGAGCAACAGTAGAAAGTACATTCAGATAGTAAGGGAATTTCCAGGCTTTCTGCTATTGTAGAACAATACTGGTGATTTAGCAATCGATTCTCTAGGTTTGGGGAAAGAGAAGTCTCTGTTGACTGTTATGATCATGTTAATGCTACTAAGATTGGGTCTCTCAACAAAGTTAGGAACTTAATAATTCCCACAGACATGTCCCTGAATTCTCATCTTAGTGCCAGGGTGTCTGGACCAAGAGTGGTTTTTACTACAATGGCCCAGCATCACTCGCTCACTCTCATCTCCCTCATCCAATTCTAAAAGTGGAGAAATTCCCTCTCCCTTTTGTGTTCCAATGTCTGTCTCATTTCCTGTCTCAAGATGAGTGACATTCATTTCCCATGAGAACCCTACATTATCAGACTAAAATTCTACTATGGCTAAGGGAAACATCTATCCTTACTATTTATACTTAAGAAATAAGAAAACTTAGGTTCAAGGAAGTTAAACCACTTGTCCAACATCACAATAGTGACAGCCTAACTGCCTCAAACTCAGGATTTCTGACATCCTCTATGCTTCCCTCTCTACCATACTTTACATTCTCTGTTTTCATTGTGGAGTCCTCATGATTATTGAGCCTTCTGGTAAAACTTGCCTCTTCTCAACAAAATCTATCTTTTTTCCGGTGATTTTTATCTGAATGTTTCAATAATACCTATTAGTTTATCAAATGCCTGGTCATTATACCTATGTGGTATTACATTAATAAGTGATTCCTGTGCAAACAGACACTGTTAATCTTATCTATGTAAATGGTTCAATTGGAAATTTAAAATAAAAATAAATTTCTTAACAGCATAAAATTACTGAGCAAGCTAATCTGACAGTTTTTAAAACAGCCCACATTCAATGTCATTGAGTACATAGGTCTTCTGGTAAAACAGCCCTCATTCAAAGGCTCGTCAAGGATTCTAGTAGTGAAATATACAGTTTCACTTATCTAAGGTCCATTCTTTTTACCAGTGAAAAGAGAAGATTTTTCATAATACATATTTGATCAGCAAAATAGCTTACACAACATTTCACGTAGACAATGAAATTGTCTGCATGTGTTTGCATTATGTCTCTGATTCAAACGACCCCAGATACCAACCCTAAGGAGGCTCTTACAATCCTTGCAGTTACAATAACCATCTTTTCCAAGCTGTCTAAGTAAAAGCATTTCTGATCTGATTTCTGAACTTTAAGTCAAAACACTAAGCAACTTTTGGTAATAACTCTACATGCTTTGGCTACAAATAGTTTTCACACAAATACTATAAGTAAAAGTAAGTTGGTTAACATTATGATTTAGTCTTAGTAATGATTTATTATAAAAATAAACGGATATCTTCAGTATTTGGTATTTGTAGTAAACTTTGGTGAATGTATAGTCCTTTAACCATTTTGGTCTGTTTCTTTAGAATTTGGCAGAAGTCAGGGAATAAGTACGTTGGGTGTTTTTTTTTTTTTTTCATTTTTAATCAACTTTCAATAATTATTCCTCCTTTCAGTTTTTTTTTTTATTATTAGTAAATCACAGCTGCATACATTAGTGCAATCAAGGGGTACAATGTGCTGGTTTCATATACAATCTGAAGTGTTTTCATCAAACTGTTTAACATAGCTTTCATGGATTTTTTTTTCCCCAGGGGTAAGACAGAATTTATTTACAGAAAAGAATACAGAAAACACTAAAGCTCCTGGTAGAGACAGAGAACTTAGGTAGGGAGAGAAAAACTCTCTCCATCTCCCCCTTTAGGCTTTTAGTCTCAAGGTATATATAACTGTATGTGTTCCTTGGCCAGGAAATGAATGAACACAATCCCTTCCACTGGGGGAAAGGTGAATGAATGTATCAATGAACAAACACAGTCCCTTCCGCCAGGGCAAAGTGAGTGAATAGACACAGTCCATTCATGGAATTGAGGCTTAGGAAATTCACATGAAATTGACCTAGGCATAGGAAATGGGGGTTCCACATCTAGTCCTACGTGTAGAGTGAAGGAGACACCAAAGCATAGGTGACACCTATGCTTTGGTGTCTCCTCGGCAGTTGTCCAGGCTTTTTGGCTATTGGAACCTCCAGTGGGGGTTGGAGGTCCCCCTCTTCGTCTGTCATTCAGCCTGCTTGTTCTTCAGCTGGCAGCTGCAGCACCAACACCACCAACGAGGAGACGGCAGGTCCACCAGCTCCGCTGAGCTGCCTAGGGCACCAAATGTCCTGCATCAATTCCCCCTCTCCAAATAGAAACTCTAACTGCTGTTAGGGAAAAAGGGCAAAGACTGGATCTAACTGCTTCCTGCTGAATCGGGCGATGATAGAAGGGGGCAGTTGGGGTTTCTTCGGAGGGAGAGTGATACAGGGGTTCATGGACTGGAACCATCTTTATTGCGGCCCTAATCTCTTCTTATGAGGACACCAGTCATATCGTATTAGGGCCCACCCATATGACCTCATTTTACCTTAATTATCTCT
>CAUYON010094288.1:0-12437 GCA_963573935.1 Arctocebus calabarensis | reverse complement strand
TTAGGGATGATGAGCATTTTTTCATGTGTTTGCTAGCCATTCATCTGTCTTCTTTAGAGAAAGTTCAATACATCCCATTGATGTATAGGATTGATAGTTTATTTCTTGTGGATAACTTACTTCTTCCTAGCACTAATCACTTCTAATTTTTATTATCACAGAGTAGTATATCTAGAAAATCATATGAATGGAAGCATAAAATGTTGTTTATAGCTACCATTTTGCTTATGATAATGCCTGCAAGATTCAGCTATGTATGTTGTGTTTATAGTTTGTTCCTTTTTATTGCCAGTTGTATTTCTTTGTATGGATATACCACATTTTGTGTATCTGTATTCCTGTTAATATATATTTGGTCCTTCTCAGATTGAGACTATTATATTAATAAGTAATGTTACAAACATTTATTTCCTGAGGGGAAAAAAAATAAAAGTGAGGGTACTATTCTGTTTTTCTTAATGCTCACTTTGAATTGTTTATAGATTCAACCAAAGTTGCAAAGATAATACGAAGAGACCTATTATGACATTTTTCTTGTTTCCCCCAAAGTTACATCTTTTCTAATTAAAGCACAATATGGAGACCATTAGTTTAGCTCAGTACAATGTGTACATATAGGTCCATGTGATTATATTACTTGTATGTATACATCATGCCACCACAATCAAGATACAGAATTCTTTCATCACCACAAAGATTTCTCTTGTGCTACCCTGGAGACTTCTTTGACTTCTTCTCTGTTGGCTGATGGGATTGTTAAATTTTTCTATAACTTTTCTTTTTTTCCAATTGTTCTACCAATTGTTAGGAAAGCGATGCTGAAATGTTGAAATCCTGTGTAATTGTGGATTTTCTTTCTTTTTTTTATTTTTAGCAGCTTTTGTCTTACATATGTTATAACTCTGTTGCTGGATACATTTACATTGAGAATTATGATATTTTCTTGGTACAATGGCTCTTTTGTCATTATGGAATATTTTTATACTTGCAAATTTTCATTGATTTCAAGTCTACATTATTTGATATTAATATAGCTATTTTAGCTTTCTTTTGGTGAACATTTGATTGGTGCTTCATCTTTTTGCTTCATATATACTGATGATATACAGTCAGGTAAATTTTTATCTACTCTACCCATATGTCTTTTCATTGGTATATTTAGACCATTTATATTTCTTATAATTGTTGCTATAATAAGGCTTAAGTCTGTTGTCTGTCTGTTTACTCTGATTTTTATTTATTTTCTTCTTCCTGCCTTCTGCTTGGTTACTTGGACACTTTTAAAATTCCATATTGATAGTGTTTTTGAGTATCTCTATTTGTGTGGCTTTATAATGGTTGTTCTGGACATTTTATTAACTATTCATAACTGAGCAAAGTGTTGCCGTGTTGACATTTTACTCATTCAGATGAAGCTTGAGAACATTGCTTCGCTTATGGTCCTTTACCTTTCCCATTGTAAAATGTAGTTGTCTTAGATATTACCTCTACTTACCTTGAGAATTTTTTCATTAAAATTAAGTTGTAATTGTTTACAATTTTTGCTTCAACCATCAAACTGAACTTAGGAAAATCTATTGCAGTTATCCACTTTTCCTTTCTGTATTTAACATTTCTTTTAGATATTCGAAAATTTCATTTTTTAAAAATCTTTCCTTTTTGTTTAGAGAAACTCCTTAACCATTATTTTAAGGTAGATTTTCTGACAAAAATAATCTTAGTTTTCCTTCATCTGAGAATGCCTTGATTTCCACTTTATTTCTGAAGAATGATTTCTTTGGGCATATTTTCAGTTGATGGTTATTTTCATTTTGCATTTGACAATATTATTCCACTTCTAACAACTAAGGCTTCTTGTAAGAAATCTTCTGTCATTTGTATTGTTTTTTTACTCAGAGGTAAAGCTTCATTTCTCTGGCTATTTTGAAGAGTTTTTCTTTGTAATTTTCCTACAAATTGCTTTGGTATGGCTTTCCTCCAGACTATTCTGTCTGTGAATTACTCAGCTTTTTCAGTCCATAGAGTATTAATCAGGTCACATTTGATAAATTTGTAGCCATTGTTTCTTCAAACATTTTTTAGACTCATTCATCTTATTCTCTCCTCCTGGAGCTCTAATGACAATAATG
The DNA here is from genome assembly GCA_963573935.1 of Arctocebus calabarensis. Taxonomy (NCBI): domain Eukaryota; kingdom Metazoa; phylum Chordata; class Mammalia; order Primates; family Lorisidae; genus Arctocebus; species Arctocebus calabarensis. Next base: position 10,308 of record CAUYON010094288.1, on the reverse strand, counting down.
GTGTATCTTTTGTTAGAGTGTCACAGCTTCTTGAGATCCTTTTCTTTTTTGGTCTCATTTGTTGTTTAGCTTTTTTTTTAGTCTTTGTTTAGATAATTTCTATTGCTCTCTTTTTAAGCTCGTAGACTTTTTCCCTCCTCCATGATGTTATTGTGGTCATCAATTGAGTTTTAGAGTTTTGATTATTAAATTCATTACTTCTATACTGTTTATTTGGCCGCCTTTTTATTTTAATTCCTTTTCTTGACACTTTGATTCTTTCCTGAGAGTTCTTACTCTTTGTCTTGTATGTGTTTGGAAATCTCATGCTTGGTAGTCACATAAGCTATGACTTCTTTTTCTAACCAAGACAGTTATCATTTTTCAACTTATTTACCTCTTACAAATTGTTAAAATAATTTATCTGGTATTATTTCTTTTACTTTCCTCTTTGCCCTTGTGAATTTATGCCCTTATCTTATTCTTACTTTAATTTAATTTAGCAAAGCAGACAGGAAAAAAACATGTGTAGCTACTATGTCATATTACAACATCCCAGATCACCACTATTTGCATCTATAATATTTGAACTATTTTTTAAAGAGATTTCTATTTAGCAACTAACAGTTCATGCTATACGCTAAGAGAAGTTGATTAGCTGTGATTTTCCTCAGTTATATGAACACAACTATTTATTTTCTTGATATTCTATGTTTGAGGTCATTATACTTTAATTATATATTATACCGTGTACACCACGCCTCATGAATAAACTAACTGCTAATAAATAATTGCATTTTACCTTCAAAGGAGTAAGTGAATTTTAAGTGGACATTGATAGGTCTATAAAATCATTTAAGAATAAACTTACTAAGATGAAGAGAGACACAAAACTGAGTTACTAATTGATTTTGATATTTTTGGTAGCCATGAGGTGTAGTGAAATTTTTTTCTAGGACTACACATTAATTTTTATTGATAGTTCTAACTACTGTGTTCACATATTTGTAGCACATACAGTGCCTAAAAATACTCATTTTATCTGACAGTTCACTGACTTGCATATAACCCTATTCTTTTCTAGTTCTCACTAGCCTATGAATTAAAATGAGCCCTTTTGAATTTTAATGCCCAGATTTTGCTTTTAAGAAAATGTTCCCTACTTATCTACTCAGCATGCAAACCCTTCTTAAAGTAACTATTCCCATCCCTTTACATTTTTCTAGGCCATTTCCTGAGTCACGTGCCCTGAGATGGGAGTGGACTGTGGTCCTTGGCCCTGCTTCCATGTCTTCTACTGATCTAAGTTCTGTTTGGAGCCACAATGCGTGTGAACTGTTCTAAGCTTCAGTCAGCCACTCTCACTTCTATGTGTCTTAGAAACTTAGCTTTAGGCATCCTCTGTCTCTGGCACCATGTCACTGGTAACGCTTGCTGCAGAAACCCTGACGCCCTGCAGGTGATCACCGCAGCTGTAGCTGGGCTGGGCTCTGCCCTGAACACCGGGCACCTCTGCCGTCTGACATCCTGCTGGGGCACGTGTCTGCTGAGTGCGGTGCGCGCTAGAGCTGCCAGTTCTGGGGCAGTCTGGGAAGTGAAAATGGAAATGCACCCCTCCCGCACACGTGAGGCTCTTCAACCTTCCCAGGGGGACTTTCTGTGGGTTCCAGTGTTACAGAGTTTAATAAACAGCTTTCTCCTTTCACTCAGAGGCATTTCTCTCTGCAGCTTCCACAAGCCCTCAGGTGACAACATCAGAACTGAATTAAGACCTAGAACCCCATCACCTCCCCTAGATCCCCATGTACACTGGAGATAATTCTGCTTCCCAGGAGATACTTGTCAATGTCTGGAGGCAATTTCAGTTGTCACAGCTTGGTGGTGTTGGGAATGCTCTGGCATCTAGTAGTGGAGGCCAGGGATGGGGCTAACATTCCACAATGCACAGCCTCCCGGGACAAAGAACAGTCCTTCTGTGTCAAAATATCCATGGTGCCCAGGTGGAGAAAGCCTGTCTTAGAGGGACGGGATGGAATGGGTGGGCCCATTTTTTTCATGACAGAGAAATCCTAGGAATCCCAATCTACCCTACATTTAAGGGCTGATACATAGGTTTTTTTTTTTCCCCACAGAAATGAAAGCTCTTGGACGACACCCAGAATGAACTCACAGTATACCTACTTCTGCTTTAAGCTCAGGAATGGAATAACATGTTTCCAAGGTAATAATAGCTCCAGAATTTGCAGAATGACATGAGGGAATGCAATTGTTCCAAATCCTAACTTTTCAAGCAAAATTATTACATATACATTTCTGCCATGTGCAAAGATATTTCCCTTGACTTTAAAAATAAATTCACATAAAAGGATGTAACTATGGGTAAGAAGATAGAGCAGTGACGAATATGCCTCCCTTCAGCGTTCCACGAAGGTATAAGTTGTTCTGTAAAGATGAAAAAGCAAAAGAGAGCTAGCCACAAAGGCTGCCGATCGACCTCACGGAAGCCTCTGGAAAGATCTCTGCTAAGTGGAAATGAATTCGAAAACAGAGTCATCTAAGAAAAGGAACCCTGGCTCATGGGAATGAATTAAATAAGCCTCTGGCTTTCTTTACTGTTTGGCATAGTTTGAGGGCTACAATAAGCAGAAATCAAAAAATTCCATCTCCCCCCCATCCCCGAACTCCACAGTCTCCGATTATGAGTGTTAAACTGTGAAGAAGGTAGAAATATTATATGTATTTCTACAACGCGGATTTGTAACATTCAGCACACAGTACAGGAAGAGGAAGGGGTTATAGGACATTGTTTGCAGAATGAATTCACAGCCATGCACGCTGTCAGCACACAGCCAGAGCTCCCGCGCGGGCCCTGGAAGCTGTGCACGCATCTAGGTCTGGAGGTGCTTCCCCTCCACAAAGCAGGACACAAGACTGTCTCTTTGACAAAGAATTTGGCGGTCTGGACCTTTGCCCCCTTTAATTCTGCTCAAAAGCGCCCCGCTCAATGAGTTCCCGCTTAGTAATACAAATGGCATTTGGCGCTCTGAAGAGCAATCCAAGAATCTTCTACCTCTCTCCACGGTAGAAGGGGAGTTCACAGCCCCGAAGTGACCAGAGAAGGCGGCTGCGGGCACCACCACGTCCGTGGACATGTCCAGGGAGGGAGTGGCTGTCTCCTGCCTGTTTCCTAGTGCCGCTTTCTACAAACTCAATGGCTTAAAGCAACACTCACGTATTACCTAATAATCTGGAAGGCAGACGTTTAAGATGAGTTTTACCTGGTGAAAACTGAGGTGCCAGCAGGGCCACGTTCCCTCCGGAGTCTCCAGGAGACAACCCATTTTCTTGCCTTTTCCAACTTCTGGAAGCCTCCCACAGTCCTTCCCCTGCTGTCCCTTCCTCGGCCTTGAAGCCAAGGGTGGCCAGGCATGACTTTCTCACGCTGCCTCCCTTAGTTCTCTGCTTCTGTGTTATTATTTCCTTTCTTTCCTGCTTTCTTCTTTCTAAGAACACATGTGACTTTATTGGAGCCACGTGGCCATCGAGAACCCACTCAAGGCCCTTAAGTCAATTCCATCTGCAAAGCCCCGTTGGCCAGGTGAGATCAAATATCCCAGGTTCTGGGGATTAGGACTTGAGCATGTTTGGTGCAAACATTGGTCTGCCTGACACGTGGGGCTTCACCCAAGGCTTAGTGCACAGGCAGAAATTATGTACTTTGTAGCACCTAAATTAACCTCATTGCAAGAACATCCCTGAAGGAGTGTTCTGGATGAAGCCTGTGTTTCCTCGTTCTAGAAAGAGTTCTCTGAAGCTTTCCCAGTGTCCCTATTCCCAACAGCACAGGTGCTGGGCTAGAGAGCAACACCAGGGGGAGTTGACAGAGATCACTAGTCAGGGGATATTCAGAAAGGGTTGGCTGTGGCTCAGACCAGAAACCAAGAGACTGAGTGACGGCACCTGGCCTGTAGTCTCCCAGGTGGTTTTGGTTTTTTAAAAATTCTCCTTGACTTTAATTTCTGCACCCATGGCTGCCTTCCTACCTCATTTCTTTGGCTCTTATTTCCCTGAAAAACAGAGACTGTTGTTGACACCCAACCTCATGTCAAATGTTCCTCCCAACACTTAATAGATGTCATCAAATTTAAATTTCTGCAAAATATTATAAGGTGGGCATACTGACCAGACCCAGGTGGGTATACTTGCCAGTCCAGGGGTGCTGGACGTCCCAGGCCACTATTCCTCTGGATAGCTCCCTACCCTCACCCCCCGCGACAGAGAAGGGTGGGGCCAGGCACCAGGCACATGTTAAATGAATCGCATTAAATCTTGTGTTTTATTTTCTTCCTGATAAGATGGAGATGGAAGGGCAGATGAGAATTTCTATTTCAGATAAAATTTTTACCAGTCTAAAATCGGATCCGTAGGTATCACTTACTTAAAAGTGAAAGGCTGAGATTCCAGGAAGCATCATCCAATGCTTATGTCTTTATCTGTCATTTTAAGTGGAATTTGTCAATATGTACAAACACATACCTGTGAGTTTAGAAGGCCAAGCAGAGCATGGAAGATAACAGGAAGGTAGAGACAAAAAAATCCTTCTAGAAAAAGAAGCCATGATACTTTTCCCTATTAGTTATGTGTGTGTGTGTGTGCGCGCGCACCTGGGTACATTTGTTTTTCCGCTTTTCCTGACTTCCCAGACTTTGATTCTGCTCATCTGTCTATACCTGTGCTGTGCATCTGAGAATGTGGAACAAAACCCACTCGCATGTCAGACAAACCCAGGTTCCCGTCTTGGCCTTGATGCTTCCTGAGCAGAATTCTGACGTCACTCAAGCTTCTTCAGCAGGCTTCAGCTTTCCCATTTGTAAAGTACAGAGAAAGTGTCTGCCTTGAGGGGTTCACACTGAGATTTGGTGTGTTGCAGAGCTGGGGGTTGTGATATTGTGAAATGTATACTTGGCAATCTCCCCTTAACCCCGTCTCTAGGCATACATCTCCTAAAAATCTCCGAATCTCCAGAGTGATATCTTCTGTATGCTAATGAATTGATTGGTGGCCAGCACCGACTAAGTAGCAGCAGGATGGGGGCTGTTCCCTGGAAAGACGAAGGCAGGAATAGAAAGGTGGCCTCTCAGGAGGAGAGAGGCAAAATGTTGGGTTGACTACTAATGACGAAGGCTTTATCAATTATGCCTATGTTATGAAGCTTCTATGGAAACCCTGAAGGATAGTTTGGAGAGCTTCCTGATGGCCTTACGCAGGAGATTCCTAGAGGGAGGTGCTCCTGGGAGGGCATAGAAGCTGCACGCCCCTTCCCACATACCTAGACTTACTCATTTCTTCATCTGTGTCCTTTATAATATCCTTTAGAGCCTTAGTCCCCACTCCTGGGCCATGCATCCATATCAGTCCACAGTCTGTTAGGACTCCAGGCTGCCCACAGGAGGTGAGTGGTGGGTGAGCAAGTGAAGCTTCCTCTGTATTTACAGCCATTCCCTATCACTTGTGTCAACCCCTGAGGTCCACCTCCTGTCCTATCAGTGGAGACATTAGAGTTTCATAGGAGCCAAAACCCTCCTGTAATCTCCCCATGTGAGAGATCTCGAGTGCGTGCTCCTTATGAGAATCTGATGCCTGATGAGCTGAGACGGTGATGCCAGTGCTGGGAGCAGCTGCAAACACAGATTATCATCAGCAGAGAGGTTTGGCTGCACAGAGGCCATAATAAATCAATTGCTTACAGACTCTTATCAGATACCTGTCAGTGAGTGGCAGGTGACAAGCTGCATGTAGTGGCGGGCTTTACAGCAGCCGGTGCACATCTTAGTTCAATTATAAAGCTGCATGTGGTAGCAGGTGAGGTGTATGATTATTTCATTGTATATCACAATGTAACAAGAACAGAAATAAAGTGCACCATGGATGTAATGAACTTGAATCATCCCCAGACAAGCCACCCCACCCCGGTCCATGGAAAAATGGTCTTCCATGAAACTGGTCCCCGGTGCCAAAAAGGTTGGGGACCATTGGTTTAAAATAAACCAGGAAATGTAAGTAAATGCTTCCTTGCATTCCAGCAGCTCCAGAAAATTCACTGAACACAAGGAGGGTGTTCTGGGGACCTTGATTTACAGCCAAGCAGTGAGAAGAACTGAGGCTGGCAATGGCGTCAGCAGTAGGTGGTCGGGGCAGTTGTGGAGACTGAGTGCTCCACCTGTGAGCTCTGAAGCTGTCTCCAGGTAGATAGTGTGGGAATTAGGGGCCCTCAGCAGGTGCCCACTGCTCACTTGTTTTTCAGAGACAGGCAGGGGAACTCCACCTGCGTGCTCACAGAAGCCTTCTGGGTTAATTATGGGATAAGAGCAGGAGAAAAAAGCCTTTGATTTTCCTCACAGAGTGGGCCAATAAATGCACAATCCTTTTTGGATATCATTTCTAATACTGATATGACTTTCAGGATATTGAACTTACTGTGTTTGAGCATTTAATGAGTAAGTTTGTGAAGAGTCTGTAGTATAATATCTGGCCCCTCAAATCAGAAATCATTTCTTATAAATACTAGCTATTAATACTATTGTTTTGTTATCAAGCATTATGTTATGAATACGAGCTTATCTTTGCTGTCTGGTTTCTGCTTGCCTTTTAAAACCAAAGCGTTCCCATTTTCTATCTAAGCAGGATACTCAGACTTTATATTCAATCTGCCCACTTTGTGGTACTTGCTTGCTTCTCCTGATATTGTTTAAAACCCTTGACCCTGATCAATTCCATATAAGCTCATAATATCTGAAAACACCCTTCAACCTAAATAGCCTTCTGGAATTAGCTTGGCCTCTGCTGACTTCCCTTTGTTTCACCGTAATGAACACCTCAGTATAACAGTATCCAGGCCCTGTGAATATTATGAAACCATAAAGCCATGATATTATGTGATAAGTTGTTGCTCTGTGAACTGAAATATTTCTCTACATCCAATTCTAAGTCCTGATGCTATAGAGCAAGTCAAGGCAATTTCTTTTTTCTGTAAAGGGCCAGATAATAAATATTTCATGCTTTGTGAGCCAGACAGTCTCTGTGGCAGCTACTCACCCCTGCAGACACAGTACAGGAGTAGCCGTAAACACTATGTAAATAAATGGACATGGCTATTTGCAAATAAAACGGTTTGTAAAAGTAAGTGGCAGGCTGGATTTGACCCCAGGCTTTACCTTGCCTACCCCTGTCTTCAACTGGGGTGCTATCGTCTCCAAGGTAGTATAAATTAGATCTTGGGGGAGGTGCAAAACAATGTTACTCTTTTTGTAAAAAGCACGGATAAACGTACGTTACAAAAAAGAGTATTCTAGGTTGAAGAGTGTCTTTCAAATATTCACACCTACCTAGGACCTTCCGATGTAATTCTGTTCGAAAACAGGGTCTTTGCCCTATTTTTGCAAATGTGATTAAGTTAAGAAAGTCATGTTGGATTAGGGTGAGTCCCAATCCAATGACTGGTGTCTTAATAAGAAGAGAGGAGTTTGGCCACAGAAACTTGAACAGAGGGGAAAGAACGAGCAGACCCACAGTTCCAATGCCCTGTGCTTGCAGCAATGTCTCTCTAAGCTTTGGAATGTCAAGGTTGCCAGCAACAACCAGGGGCTACGAGGAGGCGAGGAAGGAGTCTCATCTGTAGCCTGCAGACAGAGCATGGTCCTGCCAGCTTCTTGGTATCAGACTTCTGTCCTCCAGAACGGGGAGAGAATGATTTACATTGCCCAGTTTGTGGTAACTTTTTACAGCATCCATGGGAAACAAATACAAAGATATCCAGCATATCTGTGGTATCGAATTTCTTAGGAGCACAGAGGTGACTGCGGAGGAAAGTGAGAGATGATAATTAAAAACAAATCATTGAGGAACATTGCCCTGGAATTGTATCATTTTCCTGACTGCCTTCGCAGAGTCTCAGGGAGGCTCCAACATTGACTTTGGAAAGCCTTTCTGCTTTTTCTGCCCCAGATCCGACCCTGGCAGTGCTGTTGTTTCGGTTCCATCCTTACTCACCGTTGCGTTATTCCAACTCGTAAGAGTGATGCCTTCATCACGTGGTCTGAGCCTTTGCTCTCCTCACCTTTCTCTTCAGGAATGAAGACACAGAACAGTCATAATCAAACTGCTGTCCAACATCAGGGAAGCTCCCCACTGTCTAATAAAGCTGAAGAATCTGGCTGTTCCAACTCTCAACTCCCAAAGTCAGTAGAATGAGATATTAAAGAGCTACAATTCTAGGGCACTTGTATCCATCCCCGCCATGGACCAGCTTATGAGCTAAGTATTGTGAGCTCAACGATCTTAAGCCTGATTTAGAAAGAATAAAACTGAAGCTTAGAGATACTGAGCACCTTCCCCAAGGTCACCTGTGTTTCAGTTGTCAGATGTGGATTTAATGCTGTTTGTCATACTCTTAATTCTGCATTACTTTGTATCTGAGACCCACAGGAGAGGAACCTGGGTGAAATCTGTCACAGGGAGGGTTATGATCCTCTTAACCTGATGCTCCTCCCAGCATGGACAATGCTCCAAGGATGAGCAACAGAGCTGCCTTGCCCAGGAATTCTGTACTGCAGCCACCCAGCAACCACTCTGCTGCCCAGCCATGTACGAGTTGGGAAACACCAGCTGGGATGCTGGCTCTAAGCATCCCCGTGGTGATCTGTCTCGGACTTAACTCCTGAGAATCCCAATCTCTAGTATCAGCCGCCTTTGCCCCGAAAGAAGCAGTATGATTTATTTAATAAACATTGATTAAGAATCTTCATCTTGAAGAAGGTGGTGAGGAAGAAAATGAGGAGAAGGAGACCAAAGGGTACTTGAGCGTGTGGGATGAGTGAGTCTAGAGGTCTGGGGGGCACCATAAGGACTGTAGATGATGACCCTGCAATGTATACTCAGAATTTGCTGCGAGAGTGGATTGCAGGTGCTCCTACACAGACACACGTGCTTGTATTCAAGCTCAGAATAAGGGGCAAGGGACAGTGTGGTTGCATTTTTTCTGCATCAGAGAACCAAGCATTTAGAAAAGGCCTCCATTGCATGGGCCAGATGAGGGTCGCCTTAAATCAGCATGAACGTACCAAATACAGGGTAACAGATCATTCTTTTAGAACCCCCTTCATTGTTTTAGTTTTATGTTAACATTTACAGTAAGAGTTTTCTGCACACACGTTCCCACGACTACTGCCATTAAGACAATAGGTTCCTGGGTAAGTGGAATTCGCTCCTGGTTTCCTTCTGCAAAATGCCCAGCTGAGTACCCCCAGCCCTGAGGAACTACCTGAAGACTTATTACAAAATGTTTGTATTTAGTACTAAGGGGTAAGTGGATTCACCTACTCAAAAAAATCCTGTAACATAGGTATTATCATTATTCCCATTTTTAAGATGAAAAACTAACACAAAGTGATTTAGTAACTTGCAAAAAGTCATCTAGGCAGGTTGTATTGGAAATACGATTTGAACCAGGCAGTCGGCCTCTTGTTTGGCATGTTACACATGGCATGTCACGGTCGCTTAATAAGTGTGTGAGTGAGTGAGTGAGTGCGTCAAAGTGGAGATGACACATCAAATCCTCAGGTCATGAGAATGAGAGAGTGGGGATGATCAGTACAGCGCTGGGGACACAGGCCATGAGAATGGGAGAGTGGGGACCACCAGACAGCGCTGAGGACACAGGCCATGAGAATGGAGGGGCGGTGATTACCAGACAGCGCCGGAGAGGCAGGCCATCTTGCGTCAGTCTGAAGGACAAACTAGGGCTTGAGGACATTCAGTAGCCAGAATGGCCTTTTCATTCTGTTCCTCAATGATTTGAGATGCCGACAAGTGGGATAATTGGCATTTCGAAAAATCAGTTTCACTGTTCTACATATAAAAATTTCATATTGGAGAGATTATGGTACAGAGATGCCCAAGAACTTCATTTGTTCATGGGATCCTTAGCACATAATAATTCAAGACTTAAAACACTGCAAAGATGTTTTAGAAAGAGACACATCAAAGAGAAGTTCTCCCCATAGGCAAATTGAGAGAAGGACGCTCTAAGCCAGAACAGCGTAAGTAGACGCAAAAATAGCTTTCATATGAAGGCTAAAACACAATTATAGCATAGGAAAACAGGGAAAGGGGAAAGGGAGGGCAGGGGAGGGGGGAGTATGGGTGGAGGGAGGGCAATTAGTGGGATCACACCTACGGTGCATCTTAGCAGGGTACTGGGGAAACTTATTAAATGTAGAGTATCAATGTCTTTATATAGTGATCAAGAAAATACCATGAAGGCTATCTGTA
>CAUYON010094287.1:0-19379 GCA_963573935.1 Arctocebus calabarensis | reverse complement strand
TGAAGCTGATAGGGTGGGTCCTAATCCAAAATGACTGTTGTCCTTATTAAAACAGGAGGTTAGTCTTAGTAAAGCATCACAAGAATGGAGAAGCATGAATCCCATGTACTCAATTTTGATATGAGGACAATTGATGACAATTAATGATGCGGTGGGGCTGAAGGAAGGGGAGAGCAGAGAGAGAAAGAATGAGGGAGGGGTGGGGAAAGGAAGAGCAGAGAGAGGGAAGGAGCAAGGGGGGTGGGGTCTTGGTGTGTGCCACACTTTTTGGGAGCAAGACATGATTGTAAGAAGGTCTTTACCTAACAAATGCAATCAGTGTAAACTGGTTTCTTGTACCCTCAGAGAATCCCCAACAATAAATTAAAAAAAAAAAAAAGAGGAGGTTAGGATGCACAGAGAGACACCAGGGAAATGCATACAGAGGAAGACCCATGTGAGGAGGCAGAGAGAAGGTGAAGCTGAAGTGAGAGACCTCAGAAGAAAAGAGGCTGCCAACACCTTGATCTTGGACCTTTTAGCCTCTGGAACTGTGAGGCTACAAGTGGCTTCTAGAAGAGGCCCTTGGAATGGAAAAGTTCACCTATGATGGCCTAATAGATTTCCACCATTGCTTTCACTTTACCGACAGTGAAATATCCACCCTCTCTGTCTTCTGATCTTCTTTCCAGAAGCATCTCCATCTCTTTCTTTTTATCAAAACCATAATCTATAAGCCTTCGAGATCTCTACTGTGGCCCCACAAATGGCTTCTTTAGAAGCTCAGAATCAATTGGGAATTTATTTATTAACTTTGGGAGTAATTTAGGCAGCTATGAGTAGCTCTCTTCAGGGCACCATGTTGATAAGTAAAAATTCCATTATATCACTGGAGATTCTTTTTTCATCTTAAAGTTACAAACAACTATTTTCTTTAAAGTTCAGAAACTTGTCTTTTATTTTAAAAGTAGAACACACACATACACACAAAATAAAATTAGAACACACTTATTATAAAAAACTGGAAAATTCAATAAAATATTAGAAAGTAGAGGGAGAAAATCCCTCATCATTTAATTATTCATGGTGACTTTTTTCCCATCATTTTTTCTATTCATTTTTTTAAACTCTTCTATTTCTCCTTTATCTCAAGAAAGTTTTTTGGTGTACTACTGAATCTTTTGGCCCTCTATAGAAACATGGCTATAATTTAAGTATTTACTCTATTTGTAATACCACTTTGTTTCAGTAATGTTCTCTCTATGCCCCATCTCTCTCCCTGGCTCCTACACTGAAAATTTGACACCAACATTAGATTCCAGAATAAATATAACAACAGTCTTCAGAGGTATCAGACGTTGGTTCTAAGTGACAAACATTTCCTTTAATCATACATTTAATTAACTAGATCTCTAAAGAAACTAATGGCGAAGTTATCATCATTAGTCTTTTCTAACAACCAGCAATGACTTTCAGATATTTTTTCTCTCCTATTGCATTCTGCCTATGACTACCACACATAGATCACTTAAGGTGGCAGTGGATTGTAATACTGAAGTTTTAAACTCAGTAACAGAATTGTCAATTGATCAATGGACCAGAGTTTAGTGTCAATTTGGCCTGGGATTAAGTGCCATTTATCACTGACCAGCCGAATAATCTTACAGAGGACACTTTACCTCTCTAAGACATAGTCCAGTTTTTTCAAAGTGGGGATAATAATGGGCTTCTAACAATCATGGGGCATGTTGTGAGGGTAAATAAGATAATGGTAGGAAGGCTATGAGTATAGGCTGTAGGACCAGCCTGACTGGATGTAAGTCCTGCCTCTGCTGCTTTTTGGCAAGTTTCTAAAGCTCCCTGTGTTTCTGCTTCCTGCATGGTTAAATGAGGATAATGAAAGTTCCTATTTTGTAAAGTCACTATGAAAATTAGATAAGTTAGTACACGTGAAACACTCCGAGTAAAGACTAACACATGCTGAATGCTCAGTAGATGCTAATTGTTATGGTTATTGTTTAATTATTTTTATTGTCATTTATAAAGCCTGGCCCATAGTAAGCTCTAAGTAGATTGTGCTTAAAATTCTTCTGTGTATTTAGAGTCCTCTCGTCTCATTTTTTTCAATAGTTAGTTAATAGGGATGGATAAATAGGACCTTGCCTTTAGGTGAACAACAACCTTTGAAATTTTCAGGCAGGGGGAGAAGAGTAGTTGTCACCAACAACTCTGCATGAGCTCTCCGCAAGATCAAATGGATTTTCTCTTTTCACCACTTACTGTTCATCAGCTAGAAAAAGAAGGATGTGCTCTTCTGACTGTCCACATAATAAAGAGCCATTCGGGGCTCAGCGCCTGTGTCTCAGCCGGCTAAGGCACCAGCCATGTACATCTGAGCTGGTGGGTTCGAATCCAGCCCGGACCAGCCAAACAACAATGACGGCTGCAACCAAAAAATAGCCAGGCATTGTGGCGGGTGCCTGTAGTCCCAGCTACTTGGGAGGAGGAGGTAAGAGACTTGCTTGAGCCCAGGAATTGGAGGTTGCTATGAGCTGTGATCCAACAGCACTCTATCCAGGGTGACAACTTGAGGCTCTGTCTCAAAAAAAAAAAAAAAAGCCATTCGGTCAAGAGAAAAGAATGAATGAGAGCCTGAAAAATTGGACCCCAAAAGATCCTTACCCTCATTATTTCTATGTCACCCTTAAATTTTTTCTTTCTAAGAAAAAAAGAGCTAGAATATTCAATGACTCCAGTTTGAAAAATTTTAGTGTTAAAGATAATATTTTCTGCTTATGTCTCTATCAAATGATGAAATTTGCTATAAATCTATAAATTTATATTGAAACCACAAGCTTAAGAAGGAATTGAGGACTATAAGGAAACTTCACAAAGTTCATGGAAGAATGGAAGTAGAAGGTAAAAATAAAAAACATAAACTTTATTTCTCAACATACACTCCATCAAATTCAAAACACTTTTGTATGTGATGATAGCAGCCATTTAGTCCATCTCTAAAGAACGGAGGGTGCTGGGAATGTAACCATGTTAATGCAGTTTCTTTTACATTATTAACTGAAAAAAAGTAGGTACCCTTTATTTTTTAAGACTGGAAAATAAAAAGAACTCAGAAGAACCAAAGCAGGACTGTAAACTGCATGCCTAATGATTTCCTATTGAAATTCTCACAAAATTGCCCTTGTTTGATGAGAGGAATGAGTAGGAATGTGGTGGAGAAGGACTCTCTGGGGAAGTTTTCCTGGGTATTTTTTCCTGCTAAATCTTTGGCTTACTTTCTCAAACACTCTTATAGTAAGCAGATGTTATCATTCTTTGGCCTTACAGAAAGTCAATGAACAAAATGCCTTGAGGATCTCTAGAAACTATTACCATGACCTTTGCTATTGACCAGTCACTTTTCCTTTGACTGGACCATGGCTGTCTGTTGGTAACCATTGCTTCAACTATACTTTGCCTTCAGGATTGTACTGATAAAGCCATGTTTCAACTCCCTGTACAATTCTTTGAAGAAAATCTTCAGGATCTTGATTCTAATTGTTTAAAATTTCCAGGGCAGTGCCTGTGACTCAAAGGAGTAGGGCACTGGCCCCCTATGCCGGAGGTGGTGGGTTCAAACCCAGCCCCAGCCAAAAAATAAATAAATAAATAAATAAAATAAAATTTCCATTGGAAGCTCTGATCTTATCTGCAGTTGATCAGGGAACCCATCATGTGAAGAATTTGAATTGAGTAAATTGAACTAATTGAGACGTCTATGGTATTGGTTATTGTTTCTGCTGCTGATCTTGGGTCCTCTTCAATTAGGGCACAAATAAAATGAATTTTTTTCCTCACAGATTATGTTGTCTGCCACCACAGGTTTCATTTTCTTTTCTTTTTTATTTTTTTGTAATTAATACTACTGGAATTTATTGACAACCATCGGCTCTTCTCCATTTTCTTTTTTGTTTTTTGCATTTTTTTTTGTTAAATCATAACTGTGTACATTGATGCATTTATGGAGTTTAGAGTATTGATTTTGTTTTTTTGCAGTTTTTGGCCTGATTTGATATACAATGTGAAATGCTACGTTGAACTAAGTAACAAATCCATCACAATTATACTCTTTTCTTAATAGTTTTGAAATGTACCTTTGCATCATGCACTTTAGGTGAGGTCCGCCACTCCTACCTCCCCCTTCTCCTCCCATCTCTCCTCTTCTCCTCTACTTACTGGACTATAGTTATGTTTTACCATTCATACGAATGTGTAGGTTATTATATGCTGATTTCATAGTAGTATTTTTTTTTTTTTTGAGACAGAGTATCTAGCTATCACCCTGGGTAGAGGGCTGTGGCATCACAGCTCACAGCAACCTCCAACTCTTAGGCTTAAGTGATCCTCTTACCTCAGCCTCCCAAGTAGCTGGGACTACAGGGGCCCTCGACAATGTCCAGCTATTTTTTGGTTATAGTTGTCATTGTTGTTTGGCGGGCTGGGCTGGATTCAAACCCGCCATCTCTGGTGTATGTGGCTGGTGCCTTAGCTTCTTGAGCTGAAGGCGCTGAGCTGATTTCATAGTAGTATTGAGTATTTTTTGTTGCTGTTGTTGTTGTTGTTGCAGTTTTTGGCCATGGCTTGGTTTGAACCCGTCACTTCCAGGATATGGGGCCAGTGTCCTACTCCTTGAACCACAGGCACCACCCAGTATTGAGTATATTGGATATGTTTTTTCCATTCTTTTTTTTTTTTTTTTGAGACAGAGTCTTAGTATGTCACGCTCAGTAGAGTGATATGGCGTCAGAGCTCACAGCAACCTCAAACTCTTGGGCTTAAGTGATTTTCTTGCCTCAGCCTCCCAAGTAGCTGGGACTACAGGCACCTGCCACAATGCCCAGGTATTGTTGTTGTTGTTGTTGTTGCAGTTGTCATTCTTGTTTAGCTGGCCTGGGCTGGGTTCAAACCCACCAGCCTTGGTGCACATGGCTGGCTCCGTAACCACTGTGCTTATGGGTGCCGAGCCTTTTTTTTTCCATTCCTGAAATACTTTACTAAGAAGAATATGTTCTAGCTCCATCCAGGTAAACACAAAAGATGTGAAGGCTCCGTTTTTTAATGGCTGCATAGTATTTCATGCTGTACATATACCACAATTTGTTAATCCATTCATGGATCAGTGGGCACTTGGGCTGTTTCCATGTCTTGGCAAATATGAATTGGACTTCAATAAATTTTCTGGTGCAAGTATCTTTGTTGTAAAATAATTTTTGATCATCTGGGTATATACCTAGTAGAGGAATTGCAGGATTGAATGATAGGTCTACTTTTAGTTCCTTGCATGTTCTCCAAACTTCTTCCCAAAAATGTTGTATTAGCTTGCATTCCCACCAGCAGTATAGAAGCATTCTCTTCTCTCCACTTCTACACCAACATCTGTAGTTTTTGGGATTTTGTGATGTGGGCTAATCTTATATGGAGTTAGGTGATATCTCAAAGTGGTTTTGATTTGCAATTCTCTGATGATTAAAGATGATAAGCATTTTTTCCTGTGTTTGTAGGCCATGGGCCTGTCTTCATTAGAGAAGTTTCTGTTCAAGTCTTTTGCCCACATAAAAACGGGGTTATTTGTTCTTTTCTTATTGGTTAGAGTTCTCTGTGGATTCTAGTTATCAGACCTTTTTTGGAAGCATAACCTGCAAAAATCTTCTCCCATTCTGAAGGTTGTCTGTTTGCTTTACTTACTGTGCTCTTGGCTGTTCAGAAGCTTTTTAGTTTGATCAGATCCCAGTAATGTATTTTGGGTGTTGCTTCAATTGCCTGGGAGTCCTACTCATAAAATATTCTTCCAAGCCGATTTCTTCAAGTGTTTTTCCCTGCACTCTCTTCTAGTATTTTTATAGTTTCATGTCTTAAGTTTAAATCTTTTATCCAGTGAGAATCAACTTTTCTTAATGGTGAAAGGTGGAGGGTCCAGTTTCAGTCTTCTACAGGTCGCCAGCCAGTTCACCCAGCACTATTTGTTAAATAGGGAGTCTCTCCCCAGTGAATATTTTTGATAGACTTGTCAAAGATCAAATGACAATAAATAGCTAGGTTTATCTCTTGGTTCTCTGTTCTGTTCCGCATATCTACCTCCTATTTTTGTGCAAGCACCATGCTGTTTTGATCACTACAGATTTATAGTATAGCCTGAAGTCTGGTAACATGATACCTCCTGTTTTGTTTTTATTTCTGGTAATGTATTGGCTATTCAAGGTTTTTTCTGATTCCATATAAAATGAAGCACTATTTTTTCAAACTCTTTAAAATATGACAATGGTGCGTAATAGGGATTGCATTAAATCTGTAGATTGCTTCAGGTATGGAAATTTTAACAATGTTGATTCTTCAAGAAAAATTCAGTCTGTTAATGAAAAAACAAACATACAAACAAACAAAAAAAAGTGTTGATTCTTCCCAGCCATGAGCATGGTGTGTTTTTCCACTTGTTAACATCTTTAGCTATTTCCTTTCTCAGACCTTCATAATTCTCTTTATAGAGATCTTTCACATAAATTCCCAGAAATTTATCTTCTTTGGCACTACTGTAAAAGGACTACAGTCCTTGACTATATTTTCAGCTTGACTATTGTTGGCATCTATAAAAGTTACTGACTTGTAAATATTGATTTTGTATCCTGAGATGCTCCTATATTCCTTAATCATTTCTAAGAGTTTTGTAGTTGATTGAGTCCCTGGGATTTTCCAGGTGTATGATCATAACATCAATGAAGAGTGAGAGTTTGATCTCTGACCCTATTAAGATACCCTTGATTGCCTTCTCGTGCCTGATTGCAATGGCTCAGACTTCCATTACTATGTTTCATAGCAGTGAAGACAATGGGCATCCTTGCCTAGTTCCTAATCTGAGTGGAAATATTTTCAGTTTTACTCCATTCAATATGATATCGACTGTGGGTTTGCCATAGATGGCCTCTATCAGTTTAAGAAATGTCCCTTCTATGCCTATTTTCTTGATGTTCTCATCATGAAAGGAGGCTGGATATTATCAAAAGCTTTTTCTGTATCAATTGAGAAAATCATATGGTCTTTGTTTTTTATTTTATTGATGTAATGTATTCATATTTATAGATTTGCATATATTGAACCAACTCTGTACCCCTGGACTAAAACCAACTTGATCATGGTGTATAATTTTTTTGAAATGTTGTTGAATTCTGTTTGCTAAGACGTTATTGAATATTTTTGCATTAACATTCATTAATGATACTGGTCTACAATTTTCTTTCTTTGTTGGATCCTTTCCTGGTTTGGGGATCAGAGTGATATTTGCTTCATAGAATGTGTTAAGAAGTTTTCCTTCTTTTTCTATACTTTGGAAAATGTTGTATAATGTAGGTACTAGTTCCTCTTGAAAGGTTTGATAGAATTCCAATGTGAAGCCACCTGGTCCCAGATTTTTCTTTTTTTGGGAGATTTCGTATTGTTGATACTTTTTTGGTGATTGATATAGGTCTACTCAAGATTTCTAATTCTTTCTGGTTGAGTCTAGGAAGGTGGCATGCTTCCAGGTATTGGTCCATTTCCTTCAGATTTTCATATTTCTGAGAACAGAGATTTTTGTAGTAATCATTGAGGATTTTTTGAATTTCTGAAGTGTCTGTTGTTATTTCTCCTTTATTGTTTCTTATAGATGATATTAGAGATTTTACTTTTCTGTTTTTGGTTAGGTTGGCCAAAGGTTTATCAATTTTATTAATCTTTTCAAAAAAATTAACTTTTTGTTTTGTTGATCTTCTGAATGATTCTTTTGTTTTCAATTTCATTTACTTCTGCCCTAATTTTGGTTATTTCTTTTCATCTGCTGGGTTTGAGGTTCAAATGTTATTCCTTTTCCAGTTGCTTGAGATGATCTAGTAAGTTGTTGGCTTCCTCTCTTTCTGTTTTCTTAATGAAGGCTTCCAATGCTATAAATTTCCCTCTTGGGACTGCCTTTGCAGTATCCCACAGGTTTTGATAATTTGTGTCTTCATTATCATTTTGTTCCCAAAATTTGGTGATTTCCTTCTTAATCTCATCTTTGACCCAGCTATCATTCAGCCTATGATTATTTAGTTTCCACGACTTTGTTTTGACTATGAGGATTCCTGTTGCTGTTGAGTTCAACTTTTATTTCATGGTGATTTGAAAAGATACAAGGAATAATTTCTGTTCTTTTAAAGAACAGAACCTTGCTGAGGTTAGACTTGTGTCCTAGGATATGATCAATTTTGGAGGATCATCTGTGGGCTGATGAGAAGGATATATATTTAGTTTTATTAGGATGACATGTTCCATAGCGGTCCGTTAAGTCCATTTGTTTTAGGGTCAGGTTTAAGTCTAATAGTTCTTTGTTTAGATTCTTCTTGGAGGATATATCCAAAACTGTCAAAGGGGTGTTAAAATCTATTATAGTGCAGGAAGATATCAAGTTGATCATATCCATTAGGGTCTGCTTAATAAATTGAGGAGCATTCTGGTAGGGTACATAAATGTTAATAATCGAAATCTCTTCATGTTGGATGTTTCCCTTGACAAATATGTAGTGACCATCCTTATCTTTCTGTATCTTTGTGGGTTTAAAGCCAATTGTATCTGCAACTAAAATTGCAACTCCTGCATTTTTCTGGTTTCCATTTGCCTGTATTATAGATGTCCATCTCTTTACCCTGAGTCTATTTTTTTTTTTTTTTGAGACAGAGTCTCAAGCTGTTGCCCTTGTAGAGTGCTATGGCATCACACCTTACAGCAACCTTTAACTCCTGGGCTCAAGTGATTCTCCTGCCTTTGCCTCCCAAGTAGGTGGGAATACAGGCGCCCACCACAACACCCAGGTAAATTTTTGTTGCAGCCGTCATTGTTGTTTGGTGGGCCAGGGGCTGGATTCGAACCCGCCAGCTCAGGTGTATGTGGCTGGCATCTTAGCTGCTTGAGCTACAGGTGCCAATCCCACCCTGAGTCTATTTTTATCCTTTAAGGTAAGATGATTCTTGTATGCAGCAGATATCTGGTCTGAGTTTATGTATCACGTCACCCAGCCTGTGCCTCTTCAGAGGACAATTTAAACCATGCACATTAATTGAGATAATTGATAAATCTGGTTGTGGGCAGCACCTGTGGCTTAATGAGTAAGGCGCTGGCTCCATATATCAAGAGTGGTGGGTTCAAACCTGGCCCCAGCCAAACTGCAACAAAAGAATAGCTGGGTGTTATGGCAGGTGCCTGTAGTCCCAGCTACTTGGGAGGCTGAGGCAAGAGAATTGCCTAAGCTCAGGAGTTGGAGGTTGCTATGAGCTGTGATGCCACAGCACTCTACCAAGGGTGACAAAGTGAGAGTCTGCCTCTAAAAAAAAAAAAGTCTGGTTGTGTTTTGGGTGTCATGTTTTTCAGATGTTCAGTGGACATTTTTAATGCTTTCCCCACTGTGGAAGTTGTGTTTTGTACAAGAATTTCTGAGTGAGTTTACTTTGGTGGTAGAGCATCATGCTGGTCATTGTGGATGATGGGTCTGAGAATATCCTGGAGAGCTGGTTTAGTTATGGCAAATATCTTTAACACGTGTATTTCATTAAAGTATTTAATTTCTCCATCACAAATGAAACTCAGTTTAGCTGGATACAGCATCCTGGACTCAAAGTTGTTTTGTTTTCAGAGATTGAAGGTCAACGATCATCCTTTTTTGGCTTGAAACATTTTGGCTGAGAGATCTGTAGTCATTCTGATACTTCTTCCTTTGTAGGTGATGCTTTCCTTACGTACAATTTCTTCTGCTTGTAGAATTTTCTCCTTTGTCTTAACTTTGGCAAAGTTAATCACAGTGTGTCTAGAAGATGCTTTATTTAGATTGAGTTTTGCTGGGGTTTGAAACTGTCTACTGTCTGAAGTTCTGTATCTCTTGCAATGCTTGGAAAATCTCCTCCAAGACTCTTGAAGAGCATCCTCTTCTTTGGGAATTCCTATAAGATGAATGTTGGATCTTTTGGAGTAATGCCACAACTCTCTCAGGGAATGATCAGTTTTTGCTCTTCATTTGTCTGCCTCTTTGAGTGTTTGGGAACATTCGAAAGCTTTGTCTTCAGTTTCAGAGATTCTTTCTTCTGCCTGGTCAACTCTATTACTGAGAGATTCTACTGTATTTCAGAACTCCTCAATTAACTTTTTTTCCTTGAGCTCTGCTATCTCTTTTCTCATCATGTCATCTTTGGTGATTTTGTCTTTGAATTCATTAATTTCTTCAGACAACTTTAGAACTACTCGTTCAATTTCTAACTTTTCTTCCATTCTATTTGTCTTTTTTGCCATCTGTATTCTGAATTTGATTTCTGACATTTCAGCCATTTGTTTATGCATGGCATCTTCACACATATCTCCTTTGTCATTCCTTGGGGGGTGGGGATTGATCTACTCTGGTTATTAATATTGCCAGAGTTCTTCCATTGGTTCTGGACCATGTTTATTTTCCACTGTTTGGTTATTAGAACTGGTAGCATGAGATTGAATTATCCCAGTTAGTAGAGACAATCAGCCCCTTACCAAAGTGCTAGGCTTTGTAATTGTGGCTTATCTCCTACAACCTTACCAAAGCCCCTTTCAGAGTTTTGGCCAGAGACTCTAAGGACCTACTTGGTGAGATAGTGCAAGGTAGTTCTGTATGATATCAACCAACCTCGACTCTATCCTAAGAAGTCATTGTACTAGGTTGAAATCTCAGCTGTGATGAGATACAGACAGCTGTGGTGTCCAGCCCCCACCTTTCAGTTCTTTTCTACCACAGAACTTTGAAGGTCAACCTCAGAGTGTCCCCAGGTGGACAGTCCCCACTCCAGACAGGAGTTCCAATTAAATTGTTAACAGGGAGCGATCCAAGGGTCTCCAACAGCACAATTGGAGCCAGGGATCCACACCCCCACCCACCAAACTCAGTCTACACCGTTGTCTGCTTCTGCTCCTAGGCCCAGTTGGAGCTGGGGACCATGTTCCCGCCCACTAGTCTCAGTCCACACCCAGCAAGCCTCTGCTTAGAGATGAGTTGGAGTCAGGGGAGCACTTCCCCACCTGCCAGTCCATACCCAGCAAGCTTCTGCTTACCGGCCCAGCTGGAGTCAGGGGCCCACAGCCCCACTTGCAAGTCACAGTCTACTCCTAGAGGCTTGCCAGCTCTATTAGAGTCAGGGGACCATGCCCTGGTCCTCAGGTCTTGATCCACACCTGGTAAGCCTCTGCTGAGGGTTCTGTTGGAGTCAGAGGACTATATCCTTGCCCTGCGGTCTCGGTCCACACCTGGCAAGCCTCTGCTCACAGCCCACCTGGGGCTCCCACCAAACTCAGTCCTCATAAGGCAACTACTCTCTTGCTGTGGGTGCAGTCAGAGCTGGGGGTTCTGTACCCCTTCCCACCAGCCACAGTCCAAACTGAGGGTCACTACCACTGGCGAGCAAAGTCCTAACCGGGGGACTGCTCCTCCTCCTGCTGAGTGTCCCTTTCTTCTCACACCATCTTTCTTCCCGACTAGTCAGAGAGTCTGTCCTCATGGTTGGTGGTCCACACTACACCCAGATCTGTCAGGAAAAGACCAAACACTGCGCTCTGCAGGGGGCAGAACTTCAGACTGCCATGCAAGGGGAGAAGGGTAGACTGGGAGTTTGGAATTAGGGGGGGAAATATTTGTTCAATCTTATGCCTGGTGAGGTGGTGTCTAGGTTTATAAGTGGGACCTCCCAGGAGAAAAAGACCTGATGTTTAGTGGCTCCCTCCAGTGAGGGAAAATGAGAGGTCTTTTGTTCCCTGCTCACTGGCAGAGAGCCTGTGGCAGGCCCATTGCTTGGGGAGGGGTCTCCCGTCCTGTAGTTGATAGTCTTTGTATCTGTAATTTGTCTTGAACGCTCTTCCTTGGAGTTACACCTTACTGAACTTCTTTCTTGTCCCAGCTTCCCACCTTTGGCTTCAGAGACTCCAATTCTGTCCAGTTTTTCTCCCTCTGGGCAGGAGCCTCTGCCGATGGTTGCTACCAGTCAGCCATCTTCCAAGAATTCCCTCCTACAAGTTTCATTTTCAACATTATCTTGTCTCTTCTTAAAAAAAAATTAAGTTTTGAGAAATTATTTTTTTCACAAATTAATGTGGATTATCTATCATTGCAGCATCATCTTATCTATTTGAAAACTGTTTATTTCTTTGGAGCATTTCCCCCCTAACTTTTATATAAGGAATCTATTATCTCACCATTCTCCCATCCAACCTTCACCATAAATTTTATGTTTGTTTTTCCTTCAGTTTTAGCAGCATTTATGTTACTCTGATGGGGACACATTTAAAATTAATGTTTTGCCCTTAGTGCCTCAATCTAGATCCTACTCAGCAATATTATGACAAGTTGGTACAAGTTTATTTTGGTGGAAAAAATTGAAATCTGAGTGGCATCGGATAGGGCGCCGGCCCCATGTACTGAGTATGGTGGGTTCAAACCTGGCCTCGGCCAAACTGCAACAAAAAAATAGCCAGGCGTTGTGACAGATGCCTATAGTCCCAACTACTTGGAAGGCTGAGGCAACAGAATCGCCTGACCCCAAGAGCTGGAGGTTGCCGTGAGCTGTGATGCCACAGCACTCTACTGAGGACGACAAAGTGAAAACACTATCTCTAAAAAAATAAAACCTGAAATGCATGCATAGTTTTTTTTGCAATATGCATTTTCCATGAACTTTTGAAGACCCCTTATATGATGGTAATAGAAGTTATTATTTTGGGCAAAGAATTCTGTTTTTTTTTTCTATAGATTTGATGAGATATTGTTATTTAACAGAAGAAATAAGTAGAGGATCATTATTAACATCATTGTTTTATATCTATACTATGTATCATCTACTATATGTAACAGAACCGTGGCCACAGCAGATGAATTTGATCTAACCACTGCTGGACCATTTATTATGCAGTAGTTCTTTTCTCTGAAGTAATGTCAAATAGGATTTCATCGTCTTTCATTTCAGAAATAGAATCTGTGACGGATTAGACAAGTGCTGGACTGAACTATTTTTTTCCTTTTAAAATAAATTGTATTCAATTTCTCCCATGTGCCAGCTGCTTTCACAAATGCCATCTTGACACATTGTCTCTAATTATATTTGTGAGGAAAAAGCAAGCAATACAGAGTAGCATAAAAAATAATGTAGACATCACTCCTTCCAGTCCCATTGCCCAGAGGCAGCAATGATTTATATTCAGTACTATTGCTATGTAGGAAGTTATAGGAAACCCAACAGTGTCAACCAGGCTCCTTGCTTAGAGTCTCACAAGGATAAAATCAAGGTGTTTGTCAGGCTGAGCTCTTATTTGGAAGCTCTGGGGAAAAGCTACCTCCAAGCTCTTTCAGGTTGTTTATTTTCTTGTGGTTGCAGGACTGAGATTCTTGTCGAGTTTTTGCTTATTGGGTGGGGTTTCTTTCAGCTCTTCAAGGTCACGATCAGATTTTTTCCATGTAGTTCCCTCCACTACTCCCTGTTCAAACCACTAAAGGCACATTGAATTTTTTGTGCTTTGAACATTGTGTTTTGTCTGACTGTCCCTTCTGCTATTAGCTCTATTCTAAGGGCTCATCTGATTAGTTCAGGGTCAACTAGATAATCTTCCTCTGGTTAATTCAAAGTCAACTGGTTAGTAATCTTAATTATATCTGTAAAATCCATTTTGCTATATAATGTAATATAATCATAGGTATCATCAGGGACCAGAGATCACAGGGACATCTTAGATTTCTACCACAGTTTTTTATATAATATATGAAATTATGCAATCTTCATATCATAGTTTTTACATGAAATACATGTGTAAATATTTATTCTTCTGAAGCTTTTTCTTCTCTTCCATGCCCAGTGTGGAAATGTTTCTCATTGACTATGGACATAACTTTGCCTTTTAAATTGCTGATTAATATTGTTTTGTAAAGATTTCTCATAATTGAACAATGTCTCTATTGATAGTCATTTAGATTTTCTTTTTTAATTATAAACATTGCTGTCATATGAATAGTGCTGTAATACCTTGATTAGTTTTTGTTTGTTTGTTTGTTTTTTGAGACAGAGTCTCACTCTGTCACCCTCAGCAGAGTACCATGGCATCATACCTCACAGCAACTTCAAACTTTTGGGCTTAAGTGGGTGCAAGCAATCCACTTGCCTCAATCTCTTGTGTAGCTGAGACTACAGGTGCCCACCACAATGCCCGACTAGTTTTACAGACAGGGGTCCTGTTCTTGCTCAGGCTGGACTTGAACTCCTGAACTCAGATGATCTATCTGCCTCAGTCAACCAGAGTGCTAGGATTACAGGCATGAGTCACTGAACCTGATCTTTTTTTGTTTGTTTGTTTAGGAGGCCTGGGCTGGGTTCAAACCCATCAGGAGCTGGCCCTATGACCAATGAGCTATAGGCAACCCCCCTTTTGATTTTTTTTTTTTTTTGAGACAGAGCCTCAAGCTGTCACCCTGGATAGAGTGTTGTGGCATCACAGCTCACAGCAACCTCCAAATCCTGGGCTCAAGTGAGTCTCTTGCCTCTGCTTCCCAAGTAGCTGGGACTACAGGCACCCGCCACAATGCCCGGCCATTTTTGTTGTTGTTGTTGTTGCAGCCATCATTGTTGTTTGGCAGGCCCGGGCTGGATTCGAACCCACCAGCTCAGGTGTACGTGGCTGGTGCCTTAGCCTGTTGAGCCACAGGCGCCGAGCCTGTTTTTTGGGTTTTTTTTTTGAGACAGTGTCTTACTTTGTGACCCTTGGTACAGTGCATGGTGCCATAGCTCACTGCAACCTCAAACTTTTGGACTCAAATGATCCTCTTGATTCAGTCTCCCAAGTAGCTGGGACTGAAGGTGTCCACCACAACACTTCACCATTTTTATAGACAAGAGTCTCGCTCTTGAGACTGGTCTTGAACTCCTGAGCTCAGGCAATCTACCTGCCTCAGTTTCCTAGAGCTCTAGGATTATAGGTGTGAACCACCTCACTTTGCAATACCTTGATTAGTTATTTCTTTAAGATAAATTGGTGGTTGCAGAATTGCTGACCAAAGGCTGTACACATTTAAAATATTGACATACAGTTCCAGTCTAGCTTTTGGAAAAGTTAATTTAACTTAATGGCTTGCTTTTTTCCCTACATACACTCTTGCCAACACTAGATTTTAACAATCCTTTTAATCATTGCTAACATCGTGAAAAGGCATATTTTATTCTATTTACTATTCCTTGATTATCTGTAGGCTTGGACAATTTTCCTTGTTTTTATTATCCACATATGTTGCTGCATTTGGGAACTGCCCATTTACATCCTCTATCAGTCATGGCTCTTAGTTACAAGCAAGAAAAGCCAAGTCTGATTAACTAGACAGAAAGGGATTTTGCTGGAAAGCTATGGCAGAGCTTACAGAATAAATGAGAAGGTTGAAGAACTAGGCTTGGTCAGGGAGGCCTGGGTGATGGGGAAAGCAGTACATTTAATAAGACAGCAGAGGACAATTGATGTGTCATCATCAGCATTCTCCCTGCTGTCTTGAAACTCTCAGTCCTATTGTGAATGAATTCCCAAGTGACTCTCGGTTTTTACATCATTGTCAGTGGTAAGAATCCCAGGTGGGAGCATCTACTTGACTGAGTCTTTGTCACATGCCTTAACTGTAGCAATCAGTGGATAAGAGCTGGATTCTCCAGCCTTCTTGGCTTCCCTTCCCCCAACACTTGCCTACATTTGATGCACATTCAGATGCTGAGTAGCCCACCCCAAGAAACACAAATGTCCTTTTTCCTACTATAATGCTGCTGCTGCTGCTTCTGACATTTTTTTTTTTATGTTAGGAGTGTTAATGTGCTGCCACATGTGTTAGATACATCTTTCTGTTTATTTTTTCTTTTTTTAACCTTAATAATCCTGGATACTTTTGTGGCAAAATAGCTTTTTAAAAATAACTCGAACCAGTTCTTCAGTATAGAATCCAGTGTAATCCACACAGTATTGTTTCTTGTTCAACCAAACCCTGCTGTCCTAGCCACAGTCAGTTTAACTAAGGAGTCTGTTTATAGAGAAAGCGTTTTTTTATACTGTGACTTTTTTGCTTGTATTCTTCCTAATAAAGTTACTGCATACTGCATGTTAGCAAATTCACCCACCTTCTTTCTTTTGGAACTCTTGAACAAAGGGAGATGAGCCATTCCACCTTGGGTTGCAGCCTCGCGAGTTGAATGATTCCTCCTCACCTCCTGGAATCCCACAGCCCAGCCCTGGAGGACTTGGAACGTATGAGGAGAGAGGGGCTGAAGACACGTTTCTTGTTTGAGCCCACATCCTTATGTAACTTTGAAATAAACCTTCATAATAGAAGTGATTTGTGAGTGTGGCTTTTAATAATCTTCTAATTGAGTTAGGATGTTTATTATCATAAACTTCTTACTGCTTAAACAATTTAAAAGAAATGATGGCTCAGCGCCTGTGTCTCAAGTGGCTAAGGTGCCAGCCAAGTACACCTGAGCTGGCGGGTTCGAATCCAGCCCAGGCCCACCCAACAACAATGACGGCTGTAACCAAAAAATGGCCAGGCGTTGTGGCCGGAATTGGTAGTCCCAGCTACTTGGGAGGCGGAGGCAGGAGCCCAGAAGTTGGAGATTGCTGTGATCTGTGATGCTACGGCACTCTACCCAGGGTGACAGCTTGAGGCTCTGTCTCAAAAAAAAAAAAGAAAAGAAAAAGAAAAAAGAAATGATGATATGACATGAATAATTCTTTTTTTTTTTTAGACAGATATCACTCTGTCATTCTGTCACCCTGGGTAGAGTGCTGTGGCGTCATAGCTCACAGCTACCTCAAACTCTTTGGCTCAAGCGATTCTCTTGCCTCAGCCTTCTGAGTAGCTGGGACTACACGTGCCGCCCCTCCCCCCGCCCCAACACCTGGCTAGTTTCTTTTTTAGAGATAGACTCACTTTGTCACCCTTAGTAGAGTGCCGTGGCATCACAGCTCACAGCAACCTCCAGCTCTTGGGCTTAGGTGATTCTCTTGCCTCAGCCTTCTGAGTAGCTGGGACTACAGGTGCCCACCACAATGCCCGGCTATTTTCTTTCTGTTTTTAGTAGAGATGGGGTCTCATTCTTGCTCAGGTCTCAAATTCTTGAACTCAAGGGATCCACCCACCTTGGCCTCCCAGAGAGCTAGGGTTACAGGCATGAACCACCATGCCTGGATGACATGAAAAATTCCTCTAAGCGTCTCCTATAACATGTATTTCTGAGTAGCCAGCTTTAGAATTTGTTAGGTATTGTATTTGTAAAAGAGTTTCTTCCTCCATGCTGACCCTAACATGCTCTTGTTTAACTAGTTGCTTTTTGCTCTAAGGAAAACTCCTCTTTCTTGCTGAAGTGACACAATCCTTACTGACTAGGTTTCCCCAGGTGCTATTAAAGTTATTCCTTTTCCAAAAAGCCTCAGTATGGGTATTTGCTAAGCTCTGAAAAGATGCAGTTGAATCTAATATATGCCTTAGATTAGAAATGGATATGATATCAAAAGAAGTTAATAAAGCTGGGAAGATAGGCTAGGATGATAAAAAGAACCTGAATATGCTTTCCAAAAGACTCAGTGGGCAAATATATCCACATTTCCAAGTGAATACTTTCCAAAGCTCATGGAGGAAAACAATGTTTCAGACTAACACGGTTTTCTGAATTTACAATTTACTACTTAACAATTAAAGCTGGTAGGTAGTCCCTGGTGGTGCTTCAAAATGAAAATGCCTAAATGTGTCCTTTCTTCCTTCCTTCCTCCTTCCCTCCCTCCCTCCTTCCCTCCCTCCCTCCCTCGCTCCCTCCCTCCCTCCCTCCCTCCCTCCCTCCCTCCCTCCTTCCTTCCTTCCTTCCTTCCTTCCTTCCTTCCTTCCTTCCTTCCGACTTTCACTCTATTGCCCAGGCTACAGTGCTATGGTATCAGTCTAGCTCATAGCAACCTTAGATTCCTGAGTTTAAGTGATCCTCCTTCCTCGACCTCCAGCGTACCTCAGCATACAGGTGCCTGCCACAATGCCTGGATATATATTTTTTATTTTTCGTAGAGATGGGTTTTGCTATTGCTCAGTTGGTCTCAAACTCCTGAACTCAAGGGATCCTCCTGCCTTACCCTCCCTGAGTGCTAGAATTATAGGCATGGGCCCCCATGCCCAGCTTCTCAGCAGCTTTATTCTAAATTCCTGGGGTGCAGTAATATTTTCTTCTCTATTTATGTCAGGAGCGATACGTGGGTAGAAAATTCTCCCTTTGACATTTTTTCTGCATTGGAAAGATATATTTCTCAAAAGTGGGTGAACAATTAATGTGACCACTTTTTTTTTTTTTTTTTTAGCAGTGGGATGACCTCTAAAATATTAATCTATACTTTTTTCTTTTGAGACAGAGTCTCACTATGTCACCCTTGGTAGAGTGCAATGGTATCATAGCTCACAGCAACCTCAAAGTCTTGGGCTTACATGATTCTCTTGTCTCAGCCGCCCAAGTAGCTGAGACTACAGGCACCCGCCACAACGCCCGGCTACTTTTTTTTGTTTTTGTGGATGTCACTATTGTTTGACAGACCCGGGCTGGGTTCATACCCACCAGCCCCGGTATACCTGACTGGCACCATAGCTACTGAGCTGCAGGCACTACCATAATCTATAATTTTCTTTTGGGTACTATAATGATAAAATATGCAAAAAAGGTATACCTGGTAGGCAACTTGAAAATATATGTCCTCATCTAGTCTAAAACTTGACTAGTCTTTTAGTGGATTGTTAGTGAGACACTGTTCTCTAGAAGACATGCTCCTGGAGGTGGCATGTGTGACTGTGTGTGTGTTTGTAGAATTTTTCATGCCATGAATTAATTTTAATTAACGATTTCTCAGCGTTGCTGTAGTCCTTTTCTCTCCTACACATAGAAAATAATTGGACTCTTTGTTCATTTGAATTTTTCCTCCCAGAAAATGAGTCGGGGAGGGGTAGATGAGTAACTCAGAAGGAATTTACAAAGCAGGCAGAGGAAATTTAATTTTAGCTTTGAAAAATGAGCAGAACTCAACCCTTTTCGGAAAAAGAGAAGTTAAGAGAAGTGACTCCTCTCCCAGTTGCAAGTGCTCCCTGTTGGGCCATGCGGAGGATATGGGTTAGCCAGAAGTAGTGTGCAGAAAATAATACTGGATGTCTCAGTCTTTGGCTGGACTTTTTAATTAATATAATCCACCAAAGTCAAATGATTCTCTATGAACCATGTATGGTATCATCCATACTTTGCTCTTTGTCATCCACTGTATTCATCACACTTTGCATCAGCTGACTACAACTTCTTCCA
>CAUYON010094285.1:0-11245 GCA_963573935.1 Arctocebus calabarensis | reverse complement strand
CAAACAAACAAACAAACAAACAAACTAAATAGAAGAGATAACAAGTCAACAACAGTAAAATAATAATGATGATATATTTTATTTATTTACTTATTCATTCACTCATTTTTTGAGACAGAGTCTCACTTTGTCACCCTCAGTAGAGTGCTGTGGCGTCATAGCTCACAGTAACCTCAAACTCTTGGGTTCAAGAGATTCTGTTGCCTCAACCTCCTGACTAGCTGGGACTACAGGTACCTGCCATAATTCCCGCTATTTTTTGAGATGGGGGTCTCACTCTTGCTCAGGCTGGTCTCGAATCTATGAGCTCAGGCAACCCACCCACCTCAGCCTCTCAGAGGTCTAGGATTATAGTCATGAGACACCATGCCCGGCCAATATATTTACTTTTTATATATATATATAACACATAGATATAAAAGATTTGTTCCTCTGTCATCGATAGCCTTATTCATCCTTATTCATATATATGTACATCCCACCAAGTCAGTCTTGATTGCTTTCTTTTCTTTTCTTTTCTTTTTTTTTTTTTGCTAACTTTATTTTCTAACTTTGATTCAAACTGACTTCTCAATGATTGAAACATTTAATTCACTTTCAAAGGGTGAAAGTTTGTCCCCTCATTTTAATTAAGTGACAGGACTCAGATAATTCCAAAAGAGGATTTCTTTTTTTTCTTTTGAGACAGAGTTTTACTATGTCACTCTTGAGGTAGAGTGCAATGGCATCACAGCTCACAGCAACCTCAAACTCTTGGGCTTAAGCGATTTTCTTGTTTCAGCCTCCCAAGTAGCTGGAACTACAGGTGTCCACTGCAACGCTCGGCTATTTTTGGTTGCAACTGTCATTGTTGTTTAGCAGGCCCGGGCTGGGCTCGAACCTGTCACCCTTGGTGTATGTGGCTGGTGCTCTTACTCACTGAGCTACAGGTACCGAGCCCAAAAGAGGATTTCTAAAAATGTTTAAATCGTGTCAGAATTATTAGCACAATCATGGTCATAGAGGGAGAACTTTAATTTGATTAGCACAATTTGAGAAGCCAGTCTCAAAGAGCGTAGGATAACAAAGTGGTTTAGAGCAAAGCTTTTGAGTCAGACTGCTTAGGTTTGAATCTACATAGTAGCATTCACTCTCAGAATCTGGGTATTATACCTCAATTTTCGTATCTGTAAAACGATGCCCTTTCTCAAAGGGTTTAAATGATTTATTAATGTGTTAATTGCTTAGAACAGGGCTTTGAGTATTAAATATGCCCAATAAGTTGGTAACCATTATTATAATTACTTTATAATCATTTCTCAAAGGCTAACCAAGCAAGTGCTAGAAACGCAGAGCACCTTCCCGGTTTGAAAGATGATGACTTTGCTGGCTGGGGATTCACAGTAGCAGAAAACCAAATACAAGGGGCCATGGAAGTTTTGACCAGTTTCCAAAGGATTCTGCCCTAATCAGGATCCCCGAAACAACCAGGACGAATCTCTGTAAGGATACGTTGGCTTCAGTTCTATTTGGAATTTCTAACATAACCCTATTACATGATTATTTGTGTATGGATGTCCAGATGCCCAGGGATGTTTAACTCAAGCCCTTAGACATTATGCTTTACTGTGATTAATATATAATTAAATTCTCTTTATTAAAGAATAAACAAACAAATCACAGTAAATACTACGAGGAAGGGTATTCTGAAAGCAGGGTCTTGTTTTGTTTGCTGTTAAATCACTAGTATCCCCCAACAGTTCACAGTACACAATAAGCGTTCAATAAGACTTTCTGAAAGAGTAAATAAATGCCTAGGAAATATATTCTTTTTTGCTTTTGAACAAACACTTCCCTTTTTTTCTTCTCTGCCCTATGAAACTATGTTTTAGGAGAAATGCATTACCTGATATCACAAGTACCAGTCTCAGATACCATAATTAAAAATATATAGTCTTCCCTCGATATCCTTGGGGGATTGGTTCCAAAGCCCCTCCTCCCCCAGGATACCAAAATTCAAAGATGCTCAAGTCCCTTATATAAAATGGCATAATATTTGCATATACCCTGTGCACATCCTATTATATACTTTAAATCATCTCTAGATTATTTATATTACCTAATACATTTATTTGTGTAGATTCAGTGTAGTGCTCAGGACACAGCAAATTCAACTTTTGCTGTTTGGAACTTCCCTCCACAACTATTTTTCCCTGAACCCTAGCTTAAGTCAGATCCTAAGAATATGGATTCTACTAACTTAGAATTTGTGATAATTCAATACAGTATACACATGAGACTTAAACTGAGTAAAGTCTGAAATGATTTGTTTTGCTATAAATATTGCAGGGTCTTATTTTGTTTTATAAACTAAGGGCTCAAAAAATTAAAGATTCCTTAAATATGACCTCAAACGATTGCTTTGGCAAGTCTTATATATTAGTCATGACATCCTAATATGTAGTATGTCCAATTCTGAACTAAAATAGTTTCTTCAAACATACTTCATTTTTAAATTTTTTCCACCAGAATGGAATAAATGTCCATCTCTTCATACTGCTTTTGCTATACATGGAAGAACAGCAGACAACAGCAGATGGAAGTTTCTCTAAGCCTTAACATCAGACATTACTGTGACTTTGGCCAAGCATTTAACCTGAGTGATTTCTCATCTATCACACAGGGATGAGAAGACACACCAACCCTCAAAGGACTATCAGGAGGATCAAGAAAAAATGTACAGAAAACATTAATCTGTTTTTAATGTTAAGAAAATTATAATTTGAATTTTTTCATAAAAACTGGTCTTCCTTCAAATATTCTGAATTACAAATAGTACAGAAATAGACCATAAGCCTTGTTCCACTTCCATCTTCTCGAAGTAAGTTTTTAGTGTTTTTTTTTTTTTTTTTTTAGACAGAGCCTCAAGCTGTCAACCTGGATATAGTGCCATGGCATCACAGCTCACAGCAACCTCCAATTCCTGGGGTCAAGAGAGTCTCCTGCCTCGGCCTCCCAAGTAGCTGGGACTACAGGCACCTGCCACAACGGCCGGCCATTTTTTGGTTGCAGCCGTCATTGTTGTTTGGCGGGCCTGGGCTGGATTCGAACCCGCCAGCTCAGGTGTACGTGGCTGGCACCTTAGCCCGCTGACCACAGGCACCGAGCCAAGTTTTTAGTTTTTAATTAAGACATGCTGCTGTGCCAATCATAACAGAAGCCTGTGGACAAGGTTGTAATCTCATTTGAATACCTCTCTATATCCAACTTTAACAAAAGCAACACAAAAAACTTTACATTAGATTTGTGAATATCACAAATCTATTTCAACTTACTCTTTCTTCCTACGACCATGAAAAAAACTGGCCCATTCAAAGCATGTCTTTTTGCTTCCAACCCAAAAAATGGAAGGAATACCAACAATAAGAGCCATCAGGTATTTCATCAGAAAGAGAATCAGGTCTGGACGACTCATTTGAGTAACCTACAAAAAAGGAAAGAAAAACATCTTCAGTATATTTAAAAAACCTTTCCATTAAAAGACATTGTAAAAATCTTTTAAATAAAATAAGCAATAGTGAAATAATTTTACAGATTTGATATTTTCATGTATAAGGTTCTATAGATAAATTTCTTATTATATGGAAACAATGCACTCCTGAAGATTTGACAGTTAATTTATAGTCAATACATCAAGCCCTGTATTTTTCTTATTGCCTGTTACTAGCCATCGTTTAAAGGAAAAGATTGCTAACTTGGAAAATAAATCATTGATAGGAATACAGGTTCAAATAATAACTCATAGTCTTATTATTGGCCAATTTCATAATTACGAAAATATTAATCTTCTCCACACTGTGTTTTAATTCTGTTCTTATCTTTAATACGCCCGCCCTTCTACCTATTTCACATCAACTTTCCTGGCTGTTTCAAGCTAGATGTTTATTAGGGAACCGTATCTGTGAAGGAAAGAGACGGTAAGAGCCGCCACATCAGATCATAAGTCTTTACCAAACTGGTGTGGAGCTCTGGGGCAAAGGATGACCTTCAGAATGTCCCACATCAGGCAAAAATGGCCACGAGTTTTTAGTCCACTGAACAACTGCCCGATGAAGGCTGCCCAGAAAGGCCATTCCCCAGATCAGGCAGCTCTGCAGCTGAGGGTCAGCTGACCACGCGCCGCAGCTGAGCAGCAGTCCAGGGGCTCTGACAGGACATCCACATGCCAGCCTGGACTGTTTCACAGACACAAAATTCTAGTGGAAAAGTTATTTTCTTTCAACATTTTAAAGATATGACTATTATATAGTGTCTTCTGGATTTCCTTGTTGTTGAGGAGTCTACTGTCATTCTAACTGTTGGTTTTGGTTTTTTGGTTTTTGTGTTTTTAGGTGTATCTGTCCTTTCTTTGAACCTCTTCTCAAGATTTCTTTTTCTTTTTGTCTTTGGCATTCTGCAGTTACACCAAAGTATGGATTTATTTTTATTTATCTTCCTAGGTGTATATAGTAAGTCCTTTATTGATTTACATCATAGCAGTTTTAGAAAATTTGCAGCCATTTTACCTCTTTAAATACTGTCTGTCCCACATGCTCTCAATTCCCTCTTCAGATTACACTCCTAATGCTGTCTAAACTATTTTTATATTTTCTTTTTTTTTTTTGAGACAGAGTCTCAAGCTCTCACCCTGGATAGAGTACTGTGGCATCACAGCTCACAGCAACCTCCAGTTCCTGGGCTCAAGCGAGTCTCCTGCCTCCCAAGTAGCTGGGACCACAGGTGCTCGCCACAACGCCCGGCCATTTTTTGGTTGCAGCCGTCATTGTTGCTTGGTGGACCCAGGCTGGATTCGAACCCACCAGCTCAGGTGTACATGGTTGGCACCTTAGCCCGCTGAGCCACAGGTGCCGGGCCTCTCTTTTTTTTTTAGGAGACAGGATCTTGCTCTGTAGTCCAGGCTGGCGTGCAGGGGCACAATCAGTTCACGGCAGCCTTGAACTCCTGGCCTCAAGTGACCATCTCGCTTTGGCCTCACAAAGTGCTGGGATTACAAGCAATGAGCCGCTGTGGCCCACCCTGTTTTATATTTCAATAATTCATAACTGAGTTTCATAAATTATGTTTCTAGAAATCTCATTTTAAAAGCTGTCATTTATTCTAAGTACCTTCTTATAGACTGGTAATCTTTATGATTGTATCAGTTATTTTGAAAACATCATACAGGTGGCCATAAAGTGTGTAATTTACTATGTGAAACTATTTTAAATTGCACACAAACTTTATGGATACCCTGTGTATTTTTCTATTCTATTAATATTATCCAGTATCTAACAATTTCAGTAAAGCTTGAGCATCCCTCATCTGAAATGCTTGGGATCAGAAGTATTTCAGATTTTTTTGGTTCTTAGAATATTTGTACTTATTGGATGAGCATTCCAAATCCAAAAACCTGAAATCCTCCAACGAGCATTTCCTTTGAGTGTCATGTCAGGTCTCAAAAATAAAATAAAAGATTTTATATTTGACATAATAAGGCACATAGGTAGTTAATAAAAAAAAGACAGATAAGCAGGAAAAAAAATCCCCACAAAAATAATACATATTTTAACTGGAAACAATCATCTCATGTAAGGTCTGGGCCTAAGCCTTTTCTTTGCTGGTCTGCCGGTTAGTGTTCCAGTTTCCTTCTATGCTGCAGCCTATTCATCATGCGTGGTTTCCAGTGTCTTTAAAGTACAGAGAACTCAAACACCTACAGAACAATCAAGTGCAAAACCCTAGACTTTTACAATCTCTTCAACTCAACCATTAGTTATTATTCATACCAACTTCAACAATTTTTTTTTTCAAAAAATCTCATTGCTTTTACCAAGTTGTTCTAAAGCAATCAACTTCATTTTCATTAAAACATTGTTTTCATTTCCAAGCTATATGTCATTGGTTTATATAATACTTAAATCTATATTATAGTAACACATAGTGCTGTCATAAATGTTTTAGAAAAAATGATTAATTCACCATTAATACATGTAACTCCACTGGTAGGAAGATAAGTATGCAGGTATTCCAGAAATAGCTGCCTAGACTAAGTATCCAACACATACCAGCATCAGTTTATTTTATAAAGGATCAGGGAAGTATACTCCAAGGACCTAACAAGTCTCCTAATTAGAAAAGTCAGTTATTTTGAGCATAACTGGTATCTGTTTACAGCACTCCCCTCTCTGGAGATAAAGCCTCACCTCCTGGCTCTACATCTAAGAGAAAGATGTTTTGATAAGGGGCAAGGACAAAACGAAAAGTCCTCAGAGTAGACAAGTAGGCCGCACTGCCAAAAGGCGGATGCCTCAATTCTGTAGGATTAGGAAAAGAACTGAAGAATTAGGAGAAAGCTAATGATTTTCCCTCTTGATATGTCCCTTGCACTGGAAGGGCTACTGCGATTAGGGAGGGACCTGAGAGAAAGGAATGGAAAAGTTCGCTTATAAGGGCTCAGCTTTAAGCCTTAGGGAAAGGGTTACTACTTTCAGATTTTCACTTACTTTTTATAATCACAGCGTAAGTGGTAAGCTTTAGATAGGGCCAACACCAGAAGCAGACCTAGGACTAAGATTTACGAAGCAGACCACTTGGCTTTTCTCTTATTTAAAGGGGCAAGATTGATTGCACTATTGTACACAGCTATGATTTAATAATAAAGACAATAAAAAAAAATAAAAATAAAGGGGCAAGAAAAACTTCTCCAGACAGAAAGACATACAAATCTTTCCAATAAATCACACAGTAAGTGGTCAGTCAAGCATCAGGCTTCAGAATTGAAGAAATTGCCTTTCTTTTTTCGTCAAACATGTGAAATGTAATGTTCATATAAGAACGTGCATTTGCATGCAAAATGCCGTATTTGGTGATATTTTAAAGACGTTATTTATACTTTTTCCTAGTTACCCTTTGGGATTAAAATGTTTCATTTTATTCTGGGGTAAAAGTGATAAAGCATTCATCTGAGAAATTATTAAAAATGATTATCTAGTTACTTTTAAACTTCAGGACCCGAGGAAATTTTTTTTTTTTTCTGCAGTTTTTAGCCAGGGCTGGGTTCGAACCCGCCACCTCTGGCCTATGGGACTGGTGCCCTACTCCTTTGAGCCACAGGCACCATGCCAGACCCGAGGGAAATTTTTCCTAATCAGCATATACAGAAACATATTTTAACTTGGCTATTAAAACTTGTCATTGGTGGGTGGCTCCTGTGGCTCAGCGAGCAGGGCGCCGGCCCCATATACCGAAGGTGGCGGGTTCAAGCCTGGCCTCAGCCGAACTGCAAAAACAAAAAAAAATAGCCGGGCACTGTGGCGGGCGCCTGTAGTCCCAGCTACTAGGGAGGCTGAGGCAAGAGAATCGCTTAAGCCCAAGAGCTGGAGGTTGCTGTGAGCAGTGTGACGCCACGGCACTCTATCCAGGGCGATAAAGTGAGACTCTTTCTCTACAAAAAAAAAAAAAAAAGTCTGAGCACAGCACTGCTGGGTTCTCTGCTCAGGGGTGGCAGGCTGTATTCCCACGTGAATCTCCAGGCCCACTTTCAGAGGCAGAATTCAGTTTTTTGTGGGTATTTATTTATTTATTTATTTTGTGGTTGTAGAATTGAGATTTTCATTTCCTTGCTGACCACCACGTAGAGAACATTCTCACTTCCTAGAGACCACCTTGCTAAAAGACACTCTCCATCTCAAAAGCCAACATTAGAGAATTTCCCTCCTGTCAAACCCTTTCCACACTCCAAATCTCTCTGCCTTTTCTCGCTCTCTCTGAATCCACATTGAAGGAGCACATGTTATCAGGTCAAACCTGCCCAGAGAAGCTTCTGTGAGAGGTGGATGGATTTGGGTGCTAATCACATCCAAATTTCCCAGCAACACATCAATTACTGTTCTTTGAATAACTGGGAGATAAACAAAGAGGGGGGCTGTCTTAGAAATCTGTTCCACCCCAAACAGCAAATTGCACTGAAATTTTGAACAGCAAACGGCTGGATAAGAAATATTTGAACAACAAAAGTGATTGATTGTTGTTTTCATCACAAGTTCCTTCAAACTGATTGTATTTTTGAGAGTTGTGACATGATCAAGAGAGTGACAGGAGAATATCAAACTTTAAAGTAATAAAGAAAATTGGGAACAAGAACATAAGCCTGGAGGATAATTTTCTCTTTGCTAAAATTCAGGGCTTTTTGATGGTGATGGGGGGGAGTTCATAAGGTCCCAAAGGGCTACTGGCAGTTTGCAGAAATGGTCCAGGCGTTTTGGAGAGCATACTCAGAGAAGAAACGCACAGCCTGAAGGTCCAGATATTGAAGAAGGAAAAACTAACAGGAATGGTCAGAACCCACAGGAATGCAAACGACTATGAGGTGGTAATTCACCACCCAAACTTGGAGTGCTTCAGACAGAGGTTGAAAATGAACAAGTACTTTATCACTTTGGTGAGAGTCAGTGAACCGTTTGGGACTGGTGTGGATGGCTCAGGATGTGGGCTGACCACTGACACAAGACATAGGGCAGAAGCCTACTATTCAATAGAAAATGTGAAACAGACTGGGGTAGATCTAATCCCCCATCTTCAGGGATTCCAGACTATTAGGACCTCACACATTAAGGGGATCAGAATCATTGACCTATCCACTTATGGGATTTTAACAAGGTGAACCACAGAAGATTCTCTTTTGGGCACTTTTGTGTTCTCATTCTTCCAGGGACATGACTGATGAATAAAATGTGGGTCTAAATTACAATACATGAAGTTTCCAGCTTGAGATAGGTGGCTTTGTATTTGATTCTCAATATTTAGAATGTTTAGTTGATATGTCCAGATGCTTGTATATTTTATTAACCTTTGGAAAAGTGGAAAATTGGGAATTGCAGGATCTTGGTGTTAGGACAAGTCACTGTTGGGATGCCAGTGGAGCTATAATCTTCCCAACCAGACTGCAGCTGGGGAGAGAAGAGCCCAGTCTTCCCTCGAGCATCTGAATGGAAGTTTTTCTGGCTGAGAGTGCAGAAAATGAAACACAGACAAGAGGGGAATTTTTGGTTATTCAGTTTAGAAAGAAAGAGACCACTGGATGGGACGTAAGTGTGAGTAAGGCATAGCTATTGCTGTCTGATGAGCTAGGGACAAGGACACCTCAGTTCCCATGCATCTTTCCCTGTCAATGTTGCTCTGAAAACTGTATATACATATACATATTATATCATTTTATGGACCAAATGTGTAAAATAAAACAGCACCTCTCAGAATGGCATTATTTGAAATGGCCATCTTCACGGTTGTGGCACCGGTCTCAAGTTTACACTAGAAATTTTCTTATTTATTTAATTTTGGAGGGGGGGTGTATCCAGAGTTTATGAGACTATGCTTATAAAACCTAGAATGTAAATCTATTTATTTCAACAGGAAATATAGCTTCTCAGATAGAGGAGGTCAGAAAGCTAGGAAGGTACACAAGGTTAATTCATATTATTTTCAGAAAGTTGTTTTATAATGAAGGAGGGGAGCAAAGAGATGTGTTTATCATACATCATAATTCTAACCACAGCTTTAGTCTACCATGCTGGGGAAAGTCAATGTAACAAGTATCCTTCATAACACAAAGACATCAGCCTGAAATCATAGGCTGGGAGTTATCAGAATATGTCACATAAATTATTGAAGACTCAAATATAAATGTTTCTACTTTGTCTTTTCCCCTTCCCTCAAACATCACCATTATATTCTCCTTAATTCTAGACATACCACATTCTTTTAGTGACTTACCCTTTGACTAAGCTTCAATCTCCTCTTTTACCAATTGACTGTAGCCATGAATGTTGGATACACTTATAGATACTAGATTAGTTGTTTCCCACATCTCCTAAATTGTACCTTTCAACCTATCTCCATGTTATGGGGGCATTTTACTATAGACTTCCAAGCTCTAGCTCTGATATAATGTTTAGTTTAGTTGGAGAGTAAATTATATGGTCCGTAGTACAAAGTAAATTTCCACCAACTCTTTCTTTTAATGTATTCATAAAATTCTTGCAAGATAATGGGACTTCAGGGAGTTCAACCATCACTTACACCATAGACATAGGTGCTCAGAGGGATCCGACATCTAAGTGTTCCTCAGGCATAACGGCCCCTGCATGAGGCCTCTTCCTCATTTGGGTATTCCTTATGCTACATTTTGCCCTAACCCTCTTCATATGCTGAAATCTTCCTCATTTGGGAAAGAAGTATGGTGTAGTGGACAGAGTGAAATTAGAGATAGCTCTAGCCTTGTGCTTTGAAAATTGGAACTCTGATGATTATCTCAAGATCTGATATACAAATTAACAATGATGCAGAGTAGGCATTCAAGGAATATCTAAAGCAGTGGTTCTCAGTAATTTTATGGTTGAGGGTCACCACAACATGAGGAACTGCATTAAAGGGTCATGGCATTAGGAAGGTTGAGAACCACTGATCTAAAGGAATTGATTAGGTATGTTGGAGGCCAGGTATAGTCAAAAGACCTTTGACTATAAATTTTTCAGATACGTTGGAGGCCAGTCGTAGTCAAAACACCTTTACTTTTTGTTCGTTTGTTTGTTTTGCAGTTTTTGGCGAGGGCTGGGTTTGAACCTGCCACCTCCGGCATGTGGGGCTGGCGCCGTACTCCTTTGAGCCACAGGCACTGCCCCCAAACACCTTTACTTCTTAAAAGAAGTAATGTATGTTTTTCTAAGTGATGAGCAAGAAATCCCGTGCATGTATAGGAGTGCATGGTTTAAGTATCTTAATTCTGTACCACAAGAATGGAAAATCAAGCATTCCACGTACTCAATACTAAGTTGATTTGTAGATTAACAACAACATGCACATAGGAAAGAAAAACTGAATTAAATTCAAGAAAGGATAGGAGGGTTGCTAAATTCCTAACTGAGGGGTACAATGTACGGGTAAATGACACACTTTCTGGGTGAAGGTCACAACTGCAACTGAGACTTTACAAGTGCAAGCCATAGAACCTAATTGTATGTACTCTCATATTATTCTAAAACTTGAAAAGATAAAAATTAATTTTTTCTTTAAAAAAATAAGCTTAATTCTTTTTTTTTAATAATTTTATTGAATCATAATTCTGTACATTGGTGCAATCATAGGGCACGATTCATATACATTCAGAAATGTTTTCATCGTACTGTTACAGATAGCCTTCATGGCATTTTCTTGATCACTATATAAAGAC
>CAUYON010094281.1:0-16921 GCA_963573935.1 Arctocebus calabarensis | reverse complement strand
TTACTTCCACAGTGCCTAAATTATACCTTGCACTCTCAATAATGAAGAAACCTTCAAATTAAATAGTAAACGAGAAAATATCATGAATGGTATGTCAATCAGGTTGATAAAATATCTCAGATTGCATGTGAAGCCCCCACAATATTAAAATATTTCAAAGTGTCTATTATTACCATCACATCCATAAATGTATTTTATTATTATTAAGTATTATTATGTAATGACTTTGTTGGTGGCATTGAATTTTTTACTTATATTTTTGAAGATAAATCTTACTTTTGAAATAATTCTCCTTTTAGTGTTTTTCAAATTTAATTTGTTCTCATAACTTTTTAATAAAGCACAGTATAGATGATTTGTTTCTAAATAAAAAATTTACAAGTGATTACTTT
The DNA here is from genome assembly GCA_963573935.1 of Arctocebus calabarensis. Lineage (NCBI taxonomy): Eukaryota > Metazoa > Chordata > Mammalia > Primates > Lorisidae > Arctocebus > Arctocebus calabarensis. The sequence goes on along the minus strand of CAUYON010094281.1, from coordinate 16,529 downwards.
GATCAAAAATTAGAAACCAGAATTAAATTAATCAGAAAAACACTATATTTTAGCTCCTTCTTTAGGACTTTTACAAGTCCAGTGATATTCTTTAGCCAATGGCTTATACGAAGTTCATATAATGAGCCAACAAAGGCTTAGAGTTTGTTTAAAACGTTCCTGAGTTACTAGGAACCATTTGAATCTAAGGTAAATGAAGTTGGTTGGAAAGTAGTATGGGAAAGAGTGTGGGTTCAGAGTTAGATTTGTATTGGTTCCAGAATCTGGATACAAAATTAACCTCATCAAATTCTAAACTTCTGATTAAAAGTCTTCATAAGAATATTATGAGCATTAAATAAGAACATGCACTTAACACACTGACAATTCTTGGCATATGAAAAGTAATCTCATTCAATTATTTCAGCATTTATTCATTATTTCAAAAGGATCTTATGTGCAGCTATAATTCAAGGGCACTCTGGCAGACACAAAGAGTACTGTGTTAATGAGATAAACTTAGGTTCTGTCTAGTTTAGACCTAATGTGCAATAGTTTTTAATACCCTTATTTCATGCCTCCAGGGAATTATTCTATTCTATTCATGCTATGATATCTTGTTTGCAGAAATTTTCTTGCCTGAGAAGTGGCCAGATAATTTTCAGAAATGACATTGAGAGCAAATGGTTTATAGTTTTAAAAATTTAATAATTTTACATTATATAATATCAATAGTTACTGTAGTTACTTCCTCAGACAATTTTTTTTATAATTTTATTGAATCATAATTGTGTACATTGGCGCAATCATAGGGCACAATGTGCTTCATATACATTCAGAAATATTTTGATCGTACTGTTACAGATAGCCTTCATGGCATTTTCTTGATCACTATATAAAGACATTGATACTCTATCTCTAATAAGTTTCACCAGTACCCTGCTAAGATGCACCGTAGGTGTGTTCCCACTAATTGCCCTCCCTCCACCCATCCTCCCCCTCCCCTCCCCTCCCCTCCCTTTCCCCTTTCCCTGTATTCCTGTGCTATAGTTGGGTTTCAGCCTTCATATGAAAGCTATAAATTAGTTTCATATTAGGGCTGAGTACATTGGATACTTTTCCTTTCATCAAATAGACAGTTTTTGAGAGCTAAATAATACCTAATGCTTTTCCTTCCTCTGGGGATGTAGTAGTGGGATATAGTAGTAACTAAGGCAGAAAAATAGCTCAACACATGAAAGCCCCCTGTAGAGGAGGGATCTGCAGATAACATATTGTCTAAGCATTCAGGGACGGAGCAAAGGGACAGCTGCTTGTGTAACTGGTGGAAGTGGCACGTTCTACAGAAGCAAATGAGATTTTGGACACTGGAAATGCAGTGGACTTTTTCAGAGGAGGTGTTCGTGTGTTTGTGGGAGAATGGAAGAATCCTTGGAACTGTTCTCAAATGGGTTTGATTTGAAGCACATGGAGCAAGCATCTCATCCGCAGGTACTAATGAGCGTTGGGTAATAGTTAAGAACTGAAATTTGGACTTGGTATGAATTTTGGTTTCTCCACCTGCTAAATGTGATCCTGGGCACCTCTTTCATCTGAGCTCCAGTTTTCTCATTTGTAAAGTAAAGTGCTGGTGGATTTTAGAATATTATAGTCACAAATGATCCCACAGGAAACTGAAGGGCTGTAAAATGACAGGGGTGGAAGTCCTCAGTGGAGGGCTGAGACTGATCCCAAAGGAATGATATTTGGTGATTAACTAGGGAAGGTAGAGGTGATAAATGAAGCTGAGGGGAACAGCCAGAGGAATAGGAGGAAAACACACAAATGTAGATGTGATCATTTCCTGAAGATGTTGATTGCAGGAGGAGGAAGTGGTCACCTTGGCCAAATGCTGTCAAAAGATGAAATGAAAAGGAAAAATATTATTTGGATGTTCAATGTGGAAATTGATGGTGATTTGAGTGACAGGTTGTCAGCGGGGTCACAGGCAGAAGAAACCAGATGGGAGTGGAATAGCCATAGATTGGAGTGGAAAGTAAAGAAATGGAAGAAAGTATTACAGACTCTTTTACGAGACAGTGAAACCACCCATGGTTGACCACCTCCCTGCGTTGACGTAATGTTCTCAGGCCAGGCATGCACCACGTGTGTCTGTCAGTACAGTAGGCCTGCTCCTTATGTTGACTATTCTGTTACAGCCCCTTGGATTGTCAACTTGCAGAGGTTCTACTACTGTGTGATTTTTTAAAAAAAATGAAAAATACAGTGGTACTTATATGGACTAGATGTATATTTTTTCAATAAGAGAAATGTTATCCTTTTTAATGGTGATGTACATAATAAAACTGATGCTTTTATGAGCATCTGAATTTTGAATAAAGAAAAATAACACATTATAGGGCAAGAAAGTAGTCAAAATGACTAGGCGTGGTTTCTCAGCTCAATAATAAAAGAAGAAGTGGAATATTACCGGTTGAATGGGTCAGCAGTCTCGCTGACGAGGCAGAACAGGTGTTTTTCAGGGCTGGTGGGGGAAGCCAAGAAGGCTGATTGACTGGAACACCAGGAATTCACACTTAGTGACTTATTTGCAGTTCGAATCAAATGCCTTTTAAGTCGTCACAACCAAAGGTCAGGAGTTATAAGTTATATATTTCACACAACTGTAGAGGACATTGGAGAGATATTGAAAACTGGGTATCAGTTTTGTTAGATTGAAGGAGAAATCTCAGTAAGTTGAGCAGAAATTGCCCAACAGAAGTCTTTCCTTTCTCCTAAATTCTACACAGCAGGAGTGTCGAATTTAGTCAAGCCTTAATTTCACCCTTCAGTGTCTCATAGGACTGAAATCTTCAATTTGACCAAATTGATCCAGAGGTTATATAGAGTTTTCTACCTGAAATGGAATAATTTTATCCTTCTGCTGAGTTTTCCACTTTAGAAAAGCATCAGTTTTCCGACAGACTGCCCTGGCATTGTTCACTCAGGAAAGAAAACAGCCTTTCTGGTGGTCCCGCTGCTGGGCTCTCTAAGCTGTTTCCCCTTTACAGGAGAAGGGAGGTAGAAAACAGAATTCCTGAGCTTCGTAACAACAGCCCAAAATTTAAACTGGAATTTAGTCTTCTCATTTTCATTTTGCTTAAAACTTCTTGGAAATTAGTGTGCCCATGCCACGTCATTGACTTAATTTTCAAATACTAAACATCTCAACAGCTTCTAAGTGTCTCCTGGACGGTAGGATTTTGGCAATTTGGTAAAGTATTCTTGGGCCCTATCTTTCTTATATAAAGAAGAAGAGGACCATGATTTGACTAATAAAAGTAAATAAATTATGCATACATCTATATTCACACTATATACATGTATATATATGTATATTTTAATGTCTATGTGTAAGTATATGTGATATATTTACAGAATCATCATCTTTATCCTATCTTTAATATTTCCATGATGGAATGTGTTAATGTATGGAGGAAATAGTAAATTACCACATGAGCCCAAGAATTAAAAAGTTTTTTTTTTTTTGCCTTCTACACGAGCATCAGCTTTTTTGTTGTTTTTGTTTATCATTTCTCCTCTAAGATCAGAAATTTCCTAGGCATAATATTTGATCATCATAGAGACCTTTATGGGTAGATTTATAATGAAACAAAGGGCAATGCAATCTGTAAGGAGCCAGATGCTTTGAGTCACAATTATTTCACTTACTTATGTGAGATGCGTGTTTATAAGCTGTTCCTTATTACAGGTGAGTCAGGATACCAGCCACGGCAAGTCTCACAGACCTGCGTCCTTAATTCGGTTACCTGCATTTTAATATGGTAAATCGTTAGCAGTAAGTAGCACAAGGAGAATAATTCGGTGAATGACACCCTCCCAGAGCACTGCTGAGTCCATGACACACAGTATGGTGTGATAGGTGTGGTTGTGCAGAAATGCCTGGCGTGGGTGAGAATGGGGCTGCAATGAGGACATGCTGAATTTCTCATGGGCTCTGGTCTTCTGCTGGGGAATAACTATTAAAAACTACACAAAGCCAGTTATCAACATAACTGGCAAATTGTATAAATGTGAGGATCCAAAAATGTTAGCACTGACTGAAGTATTCCTTTGAAAATTTCTAAGAATCAGCTTTTGGATGGTTGCTTTAATTTTCTGCATCTCACAAATGGCCGTGTAGTTACTTACAGGTACTGTATTCGATAAGACTGCTTAAAAGTAAACAGGAATAAGGTGCCCATAGCAAACGCGGATCACAATACCAGCTACATGCACACACGCACACATTTCCTGAATCAAAAGGTGAATTATTCAAAGTGTGTTTTATTTAAATTGCTAGAGAACACTTCAATATTTGGATTTTACTTTTATAACATGTGTCATTCATAAGAATTATCGGTAAATTTTTAATGCAAAAATAATGCAATACCTTAAAATGTAAGGCAGATTTTACATTTTGTTTCATAGGCTATCAAGATTTTCTTAAACATATTGCAAATTCTATGTACAGATTTGTTCCTGATGGATTTTTGTTTTTCCATCTTTATACTATTTTATTAGACATAACTTTTTTATACTTAGAAAAACAAAGAATTATTTTTATTCAATAAGTTTCCTCCCTTCAGTAACATACAGGATTAAGCTGAATATATTTCTCATTTCCACAAAGCCAAAATGGAAGAATTGGGAAATGCACCACTCCTCTCCTCCTATTAAAAACACTACATAAATTATCACTGTGGCTCAACGGGCTAAGGCGCCAGCCATGTACACCTGAGCTGGTGGGTTCGAATCCAGCCTGGGCCCGCCAAACAACAATGACGGCTGCAACCAAAATTGGCCGGGCGTTGTGGCGGGTGCCTGTAGTCCCAGCTACTTAGGAGGCAGAGGCAGGAGACTCGCTTTAGCCCAGGATTTGGAGGTTACTATGAGCTGTGATGCCACAGCATTCTATCCAGGGTGAGAGCTTGAGGCTCTGTCTCAAAGAAACAAAAAAACAAACAAAAAAAATTACCATTAGTTGAAAAAATTCCAACTGAACATTCAGTTACCTACATTTTTCAAAAACTCAAACAACTGAAGGAAAACAATAATAGAATTTTAATTGGCAAAATAATAAGAATTGGTATCTAGGGTGGTGCCTGTGGCTCAGAGAGTGTGGTGCTGGTCCCATATACCAAGGGTGGTGAGTTCAAACCCAGCCCTGACCAAACTGCAACAACAAAAACAATGAACAAATAAATAAAAATAAATAAACTTAATTTTTTTTAAAAAGAAAAGAATTGGTATCTAGTAGTTCATTACCCAATTGAATATATCAGAAAACTATTTGTATTCAGGAAGTATTCATTGTGTTTATGACATGAACATTAATTTAAAATGTACAATAATAATTGCATATTAATAATGGCATAATAATATTTTCCATTAATGTAACCTAAATAAGAGGTTACATTTATTTCATATTCTAAAACTAATTAATGATAGATGTGAACTTGAAGCTTTCTACATGTTAAGGTAAGAGATACGTGCTCTTTGTATATGTTACGAAGCGCTGAATGCTTAGGGGACAGTTGTCTCTGGGGACAGTGCAGTAACGAGGTCTCAGACAGTAATTAAACTGGCATTGCGACCTCTACCCAATTCTTTGCATTTGTTTCGGAGGGAATTCTGTGGTTGATGAGATAAACTCATGGTGTGGAGCGTGATGACATTGTGGTCAGACTGTGTTTTTTTCAAGGCAAATATAATCTGTCAATCTCTGTAGTCTCTATTCTATTGTCCAAAAACATTCTTTATGTTTTTGTTTTGTTTGTCATTATGTGTTTGTTTGTTTGTTTATCTTTTACTACCGATTTTGGCCCAGAATACAGCACTTGTGATAACCAGGAGATCAGTATTATCACTTGACTAGAGTACTCGGATGGTTAGGAATATTGCCAGTAATCACAGAACTGGCAAATTCTACCCTCAGTTTTATAAACCGTATCTGACTCTGCAGCCCATAGTGGTGTCCTCAAAAGGAACAGAATTATTCTCCTTTTTCTATTCATTCTCCCTTATAAAAGAAATGCGTAGAGACCCCTGGTGATTTCAGTTTTACCAAATGTCTCTATACTGCCAGAGATACTTCATTTCTTGGCCCCCAAAAGATTTATTTTTGGCAAATAGTGAGACATATGCCAAGATGCTAGTCAATTCTCTCTCTGTCTCTGTCAGTTTCTCTCTCTCTCACACATACACAACACATTCACTCAGCTATCCCACCATATACAGGTATATTTACTTGCTTATTTGTTTATATATGTTGAATAAATATATGAACGTTGTTTGCTTTCCTCTTTTACACAGCTTGGGGCAAACGTAGTTTAATTGGTTCCACTTTATGAAAAGTTACTGTTTAGCTATTAGCATCAGTGAATAATCTGCATTATAAGGTCTCATTTAATTGGAAATAAATGTCATATTAACCAAATGCAAATTGTAAAATTAATATTTTCAAGGTCATTTGCTTACCATGAGGAAATATTATAAAAATTCTTAAACAAATACGCATTTCTACATTTGTCTATGACGTAGAAAAATAATTCCTTACTGACAATTTTGATTTCGCAAACAACAGATATTCATCTACAAGTTAGCTACGTAGTTTATTTGATCTGACTTTATTTTGCTGGTTGGCAGAATCTTTTATGGTTTGTTGATTTCCAGTAGATAATAGATTGAAACTGTTTTTAATAGTGTGAGTTACTGAGGCGTGTTATTATGAGCACATATTGCTCATAAATGTCGAAGAAAAATCTCTGGAGAATAGCACAGCAGTTTTTCCTGTTCCTTCCTAGGAGAGTGTATTCACAAGCTTGGTTCCTAAGATAGGATCCTCTAACAATTTCCTTCTTAATTTTAACGTTGTAATTGTGCCCTTTTATTGCTGATTCTGCTACATTTGGGATTTTTAAAGTTTCTTTTGCTACTAATTACTTGGTAGATTTCTTTAGATTGATGCTTCATATTATAAAATCATAACAAAAGATAGCTATGAATTGGTTTAAGTGAAACGAAAACTGACAGTTCTACCATCTAGACAAAACCATTATTGTTCTTGTTATATACTCGTCTGTTTTAGATCTTTTTCTGGGCTTATGTATACAGATTCCCTCAGGCACATCTGCATATATGCAAAAAGATTTGTAGAGTTTGGACTCTTTTTTTTTTTTTTTTGACTTAGCAGCACATTCGTGTTAGCAGCATTGCATCTGATCATCAGACTTACTACACACACACACACACACCAGCCCATGGGGCACATGCAGCACACATGATCTGGATATGTGAATATCACATGCACATGTGCTTCTGGTTAAGTGGTTAAATGTAATTGACAGAGCAGTCGAGAACGATGCCTTGGCAAATAACGTGGTCGTTATTCCAGGACTATGCAACATCATTTGGTTCTGCATTTTTATCTCAGTGCCATTTAAAATTAAATTCTATCTTCTCAATATATAAATTACTGGCATTGTACAGCTAAATGTTTTAGAGCTTATTCATAAATAATTAATCAAAATTAAATATTGCTGCTTCTGTGAAGCATGGCAAAATGCTTGCCATCAGGCATCCTGGGTGGCAAGATGTCCTCAGCTGAGGAATTGCAGTTTAGGTAAACATGAAGATTGTGAAGGTAAAGCAGTTGCAAAACAAATTTCATTGGGATTATGCGATTTCTTCAAAATAATTTAGCTACCAGGATAAAGATTTCATTCCAAGTTAGACCAAATCATCATACACTATTTACAAGAAATTGGATTATTCTGTGAGTAGAATCATGCTTCAGTAATTTTTTGCTCTACATTAAATTATGACTATAATCATTCCCTACAGATGCATCATGGATTAGCAAAAGTCTTATCATATAAGAGATGCAGTTTTTTATGGGAATGAATATTTTGATATATAATATGTGTTCCAGGACAAAATCACAATATTATCCAGGGTGCCCCAAAGGTCACCATACATACATAAGTGAGGAAGATGGGAAATTGCAGCTAAATATACCTTTATTTACAAAATATTCATTTTAACATTGTATAAAATATTTTCAAAAATATCTCTCTATGTGTTGATACATTAGTACTAAAAATATTACAATATGAAATATAATATAAAATGTACTATATAATAGGCGTTTGTAAATTCTTCCTGTGTATGGAGACTTTGGGGGCACCTTGTGTGGTCACAGGGTGAACAATGCCTTCACGTTGACTTTTCAAAACTATTTGAATTGAGTGTTGAGTATAGGTATGGAATTTTTATGTTCAATAAAGCGCTTATTTATCCATGACCTTGGAATAATCTGTTTTTGCACTTGCCAAAAAAAAGAAGGGCAACAGTGGCCTGCAATCTGGCCCAGCTGTCTCATTTATTAGTTACCTATAATTTACATACACTTTGATATAGGTAATCAAATCATTGAATAACAAGAAACAAGAGATTTAAGTTAGACATTTCAAATGAAATTTGAAGATTTTATTAACAAAATGCCCAGTACCTACAATTTGGAGGTCTAAATGTAAAGGATGCACGTACACTGTAGTTTCTTTACAGAGCCTTTTTCTAGTTCAATCCTTTATGTTAAAAATAAAGATATGGAGGAAAAGAGATGGTTGCAACTCCTCAATTTATATTGGATCCAGTGCTAGTAGCTAGATCTCTAGTTTTCTTGCTCTATGTCAATTTCATAGTTACATATTATCTATGTAAAATTTGGGGCAGATGAATTTTTTCTCTTCAATAGTCGGAAAATTCCAATTTTCAGCCTTTCTTTTAATTTCCTCCCCCAAGACGATATTTTACTTTTCTCATTCTTCCACAGGGTAACTTGGCATTTTAGCTTTTTTGCCAGCAATTTTCCTTAATCTAATCTTACTAAAATTGGTGAAAATATGACAAAATGTGATTTTTGTAAAAATAAGAATTAAAACGTAATTCCCGGATAGTTATATCTAATATAAGATGTTTGGTACTTCTGTTTGCTCTAGCATTCACATATACAAAATTACAGAATGAAAAATAAAGGAATTATTGTCTTATATAAAGGAGGCCATAATCTGAGTGGTAATTGTCCCAGCTCAATCAAGTTTTGTTAATAATCCAAATATTTCTGTAATGTACACCAAAATTACTAACATAGTTTGAAATGAAATGCTTTTGTAGTCCATTAGCTAAAGGACTTTTTTACTTATTTTTGATTAATTATTACCCGTTTTGAGCTCAGTCTGGAAGTTTTATTGGTCAACGAGTCAACTTTTTCTTTTATTTGCTATCTTCATTATCATTTGCATATTATTTTCTTCATTTTCTTACAAGCCAAATAATTATAGTATAATTGGAGAAGTAAATAAAAGACGGAAGATGGCATCACCATAAAGAGCTCTGGCCCTCTCGGCAAACCTTTCCATGCAAACCCTTTCACCTCTTTGGAAACCTGCATTATCCCTGCTCTCTTCTCCCCCCATGCCTCTAGTACCCCTAGCAGCATCAACAGCTTTTCTTCCATAAATATGTATTTTAACATGCACTGGCCGTGCGCTGGCTGTTCTGGATGCCATGCATAACTGAAGAAAGCAGGCAGTTGATCCTCTCATGTAGGTTGTGGCCTATAAACAAATTCTTGGCATTCTATAGAGTGATAAACTAGTGCAAATTAAAATAAGTTATTGGGAATAGGAAGCACAGGATGGTTGGGGTGAACATCTACATTTGTGCAGAGCCATGAAGGAGGTGAAGGAGTTATCTGTGCAGACACTCAGGCCAGGGGGGCTTCATGTGGAAAAGGAGGCAAGAGGGGGAAAAAAGGAGGCAATTACTGATTTTGTGAGGCAGGAACAGGCTTGTTTTAGCTGATGAACAAACATATCGTACTATTTTATATTTCACAGGGGAAACAACCTAACTTGAGTATTTAATCATTATTGAACCCTTCTCCTGTTTTATAGTGTAATTGCATCCGTGTATCTCTCTCTTTTTTGCTTATTCAGGTATCTATTATATGCTTTACTTAGACTGGATTCATTTTTTTTTTTTTTATTAAATCGTGGCTGTGTACATTAATGCAATCATGGGGTACAATGTGCTGGTTTTATACAACATTTGAAATATTTTCATCAAACTGGTTAATATAGCCTTCACCACATTTTCTTAGTTATTGTGTTAAGACATGTATACTCTACACTTAGTAAATTTCACATGGACCCTCTTAAGATGCACCATAGTTGTGGTCCCAACCATTACCCTCCCTACATCCATCCTCCCTCCTCCCCTCCCCTCCCTCTCCTCTTTCCCCTTCTTGGGCTGTAGTTGAGTTATAGCTTTCATATGAAATTGGTTTCATAGTAGGGCCGAGTACATTGGACACTTTTTCTTCCATTCTTGAGATACTTCATATTATTTTATTTACTACTAAATGGAAATAGTTAAATGAATATTATAACGATTCCTTATGAGAGCCAGTGGTTACAAGTAGATGGTAACAGTACCCAGGGACCCCTGAAGGAAACATACTTTCCTACAAAGCTCTGCCATCATTATTACTGAAGCTTCATGAAGCTTTAGACTCAGAGACATAGACATAGCTGACTTTTTGCATTATTTTATAACTTCTGAAGCATTATTTGAATCTATTTACATGGCATTAAAATGCTCAAGTGATTTTCATTGAATTGCTTTTTCCTTAATGCCTGAATTATAATTGCATTGCCTCAGTTCCAGGCATTCCTGACTTGAATATTTGAAGTTGCTTAAGTAGTTTTCAGTATGAAAACAGCATAACCCTTGAGTACAATAACACCAGTGACACGGAGTCGACATGATATGCTGACTTACAACACTGACACGATAGCCATGGGAAAATGCTGATCTGTGGGACTTTCCTGCCAGTCGATAAACATCAGAACTACGGTCACAGCTTTATTTAACTTTTTTCACTTGCCTGAAAACTATAAAATGACAATGATGGCTTTAACGCTAAACGTGATTAAATAATATTGGTTTGAAGTGGTGTATGTATTTATCTTTACTCTTAGTTTAAGAAATAGTTCAAATACTAGTTTTTTCTACTTATACTCATGAGGGCTATAACCAAGTCAACTTTATACTCTGATAATACAGAAATGATATTAAAATGGTTGAAGGGAAAGAGAATGGGAAATCACAATTTCAGACATCTGTAATTTTCTATATTCTGTGCTGGGAAGCACTTAAGAACCTAAAATTACAGTGTAGCGCTATTATCCATAATGTGATTTACCAAAGGAAAACTTTACATTTAGAAGCATTAAATAGTGCATCAAGAACACACTCATAGTGGAAAAAATAATAAATTAAATATTTTATACTCATTCTCATTCCGGTTTCACAGTAGTGTCACTGTGGGAAGACAGTAAACGCAAAAACCACGATGAGCTATTTAGATAAATATGATATGTAAGTTGCTGGAATTCACTCTTGATTAAGGAATTCGGAAATTTAAATTTATTCATTATTAATTTTTTTTGCCTTAGTTACCATCTGGCCTACTGTGGTAGCTGTGTGTTAAAGCTCAGCATTTCCAAATGCTGCTCTTCAAAGAAAGCCCATGTAATTTATCTATGGGGATTTTAATATTAGCGACCAAGGCTTTTATATCTTCTTTGTGAATACTGTGAGACGCTTTTGTAGCTGCATAGAATACTTTCTAAAATCCTAAACATGAAGGCACTTCATATTTACAAACAAGATTACTCCTGCAAAGACAAATTAATCGGCCTCCAATGTGTCTCTCCCTCCTCCTCCTCCTCCTCCTTCTTCTTCTTCTTCATCGAGAAGAAAAGCAGTGTCTACTGTATAAGACTTTGAATTTGAAGTGAGAAAAATCACTAGCCAAATTTTGACTTACAAACTTACCTTCAAACCATACATTGCTGCTACTTGACACAGTCTTTATATTCAACATTATTTTAAAATAATTTCACTGCATAGAGGTACTGCAGATATACAGCCATACGGGGAAGTATGTTTAAAATATGAAAGACATAAAAATCTACATATAGTCAGATGCCAAAAGGGGCAGAGAAGGGCTTACTTTTCATTTTTAAGTCTATGCAGGCAAATCAATGGAGAGTACTTCAGTAATTGGAGTACTTCACTACAGTCTTTTTTTTAGGTAATGAATTATTTCTTCTGTTTTGCCTTTTCATTTCGGCTAATTGTCAATCCTTCCAGTTACTGGGTAGACCTTTCCACTGTACCCCTCCTATACTGAAAGTAGTAGTATTCGTTCTCTTTCTTTCTTTCATTTTTTTTTTTTTAATATTTTACTTAACTAGGTAGGTTGGTCCACAACCTCTCACTGACCTTGTCCACACTGAAGGTGAATCACTAACTTCCATTCAGAGGAGGGTCTATTTATCTTGCTGCTGAATCTCTTAATATATTTTATGTATTCATTAAGATTAATTCTTAGGCTTTGAGAAATCCTATTTCCTTTCAACATATTGTACTTAACGACTTTACACTGTCTCTCTACTGGCAGGTTAGAATCATTGTCTTCTTATTTGAATACAGAAAATTTAGGTCTGTGTCAAAATAATACTTGTGTATAATAATATATTATACTTGGAAGTATAATAATAATACTTCCTAAATAAATTTAAGGCATTATATAATGGAGTTAAATGTATTTATTATTTTCAATGCAGTCGTACTATTTTGGATGTATGAATTTGACACCTTTAATGCTATTTCATAGTGACTTTGGGAGATGTACGCATGTTAAGAATAAGGGGGAAATATGTCTAAATTCAATAAGAAGTATTTTTCAATTATGAACTCAATGTAATATGCTTGTTTTATGATGTAGTTCACTGCAAATGTTTTGAGACAGACTGTATAATGGTCCATTATTTCACTTCCAAATGTCTATGATTCTTCCAAGTGTCCAAGAAACACAATCACCAGCATCCTTTCTGTTTCATCTGTACGAACTTCAACTTGCTCGGGGAGGGGCGACGTGACTTGTTTCCATCTGTGCAGATTGTACGTTTCTAGATTTTCGTGCGTCTCAAAGCTTTTGTACCGCAACGTATTAGAATAAAAAATTTAGGTGGATGTTTAAAAATGTGTTACATATCATTAGTTACAGTGGGTCACAGGTCCAAGTTTCCTGTAGTGAATATGAGGATGAAATTCGGCTACTAACGTAAGGAATTAACTCCTTCTGCAGCTCTGCCCCAGCAATGCATAGTTGAATATATCATAGACATTTTAATAAGCATCTAGGTTTTCCTATTTTAAGTTGTCCTTTAAGTGAAAAATGTTTCCATAGTATTAATTGATTTCTGGAAACATTTCTGAGTATTAATGTCAAAGGGATAGGGTAAATAAATCGACACACACAGGCATTCACGATAAATGCATAATTTTATTTGCTCAGAAGAATCTTTCACATATGAAGGAATTTATTATTTTTATACCAAATCATTAAAAAAAATTAACCTAGACATTGACAAATGTTCACGTAGTCTCTCAGTAATAAGGCAAAGCCTTAAATTTTGTTTAAAATCATTTTAATAATATTTTTATGAATGTTAATATGCACAGTATTTTTAGTATGTTGATAAGGATTTTTATCAACATACATTTTTAAGGATACCACTTATTGTAAAATGTTATAATGTATGTAAAACCACTCATACTAAACTGCCAACATATTGTTATTTGAAATATCTAAGAAGGTTTTGAAATTCATCCAATTCTTTCTCATTCTACAAATTATATTGCAGCTTTGCAAAAAAAGTTAAATATTCTGTGTTTGTTTTGTATGTGTGCTCATTTGAAAAGGAATTTTATGAAAATATAAGTTTTCCAAAAGGTACGATTAGATATCAACTAACATAGTTCTTTGTGGATTATAATAGAATTATGCCTCCATTTATATGCTTACCCTCTGGGGGACTCAATAAATTTGCTTCATTTTTAAGTTTCATTGGATGTATAATCTATGAACATTTTGCTACAGATATTGCTTTTATATATGGAGTAGATGCCTTATGCAAACATTCCTTTCATTTAGATGTTTTTGCTAATGTATCCAGAAGAATTAGTTCATGTTTTCCCAAAGAGTAACCAGATTGGTATTTAGAAATGTCATCATAAGAATTGTAATATTTTCTAAACATTCTAGTATATATTCAATCCTCTGATTTGCTTTATTTTCCTTTAATTAAGTTTCACCAATATATTTTCTTAGTTTTGTGATTTAGTTTTGAAAAGCGAATAAAGCATTGCTTCATTTAGTCTCTGGAGTCTTTCTTCAATTTAGTTCTTTATTCTGCCCGGGTAACTTGCAAACCTGTGTGTTGGGTCTGGTTCTCAGGTACTCACCTCAGCCTTGTATCTACAACTTCCCAAGAAGGAGGTGCAGTGAATACTTTGAGTAATTCCCCGACACGTCAATACAACATCCGCTCACTACAGAGCATTTCTCTTTCCAGACACATGCTTCTCGGCACAGTGACACATTCCTTTATTCCACACTCAAGGCATATCTCCTATTATCATAACCTCATTTCATATGATTGGTGATATTCATAAAATGATTGACTTTTTGATCGAACAGTAATTATTTCATCCCTCTACTTTTCTGCTTAATGTTCAATAATTATATATTGATCATTCGTGTTTAGGTCTTGTGTGAGGCATTGCATAGATAGCAGTGGTTCAACACTGTTGCCTTCAAGGAGCGTAGAGTCAAGCAAACAGGGAAATAAAACTAAAGACCTGCTGTTGATTTCCTTTTAAATATGTCTGTGGCCCATCACCTAACCTACTGTATTTTCATCAGACATAGACTCTGTAGCGGACCAGGCTTACTTCCAGTGATTCCCACTGAATGGCCTTGGCACATTTCTTTGAACTGTTTTTTCCTGAATCAGAGATATTTATGCCTCCCAATTTGCTGTTACCCCAAAGAATCTAAAGCATTTCTGTCTTCTAAAGCATTGCTACATTGATTCACTCCTCTATTTATGTGCCCTTATAGTCATTTATTACATTGTATTTTTTCAGATTGCCATCAATTCACATGGGGAAGGTAATGATTATTTCTTTAGTATTAATAGATGGTGCAGAGAAAAATATGTTGTACTATATGTATATGAAGATAAAATCCAGATTTATTGTGGGTATATATGTGAAAAGCAAAAGCGTAAAGTTTTAAAATCTAGGAGGAGAATATATTTAGAACTTAGCAAGAACTTAAAACTGAAAGTAAAAATCAAAAGAAAGAATCGTCTATTTGAATAAGTATTAAGTTTTCCCATTGGAATGAGGACAGTTCAGTAAAAGTTATAAGACTCTTCATGGATTGAGAGTTAATGTTTGTAAATCTAGAGTTAGTGAGACAAATTCCCTACGTCGGACATCAGCCAGATAAATGAAGGAAAAGGTAGAGGAAAAAAATGGGCAAATAATATATCCTATATCTGTTGTACAGGTGATTCACCTTTAATGTTGCGTGTATTTATGGATGTATGGGTCTTATCCCGTATTGATTGTAATATGTATCCACACAACTTTCACCTCTGTCCCCCTTTCTGTCTCCCTTCACTTTATGCTGCTTTCCATAGGGAGTATCACCTCCCACTTGGAGAATGCTATGCTTATTTTTATAATCCATGACTTGCAGGTGTTGTGATATCTCACGACTTCACATGTTGCTGGGGTTTCCGTGGGTGTTTTGCTGGTGACTGGAATGTGGCGTCTGCTGGTTTCCTCCTGCGTCCTTTGCAGTATGTATATTTGAAACTGTATATGCTAACCACGTAGAGGTTTTGCTTAACAGCTATGCCTTTATAAAGTTGGAAAAATAAATTTTGTTTCTGTTGATTCTCACATGAAGATCTCAAACTGAGAGTTGACTGCAGTTTTTTGTGATCTGTGGAGAACCTATTGGCCTGACGTCTGCATGACTGCCGCTAGAGGGCGTGCGCATTTTCTCTGCCAAAACCCAGGCGTGCTCCTGTGACCAACTAGGGCAAGTCCAAGGCCATCCAGGTCCCAGACTTAATCCAGACGTCCCATGCTCACCCTCCTCTCCTTGCAACAAACAGACTGCAGCCCATAAGGCTGGGTGGTTCCCGTTTGTGTTTATC
Organism: Arctocebus calabarensis; assembly: GCA_963573935.1. Taxonomy (NCBI): domain Eukaryota; kingdom Metazoa; phylum Chordata; class Mammalia; order Primates; family Lorisidae; genus Arctocebus; species Arctocebus calabarensis. Next base: position 360 of record CAUYON010094281.1, on the reverse strand, counting down.
ATCACAGTCTTTTTTTGCTTACCCGCACCCCCACCTGCCCATGCCTGGAGCATTTTTCTTCGTATCTGTGAGCCCAGCAGTGAAAGCTGCATTTACCCAGTTTTCTTGAAGTTTTTCATTAATAGGAAAGTCCCTGGAAGTATTTGGCTTAACATATTACTCTTTTTTTTTTTTAATTGTTGGAGATTCATTGAGGGTACAAGAAACCATGTTACATGGTTGCATTTGTTGGGTAAAGTCCCTCTTACAATCGTGTTTTGCCCCCAAAAGGTGTGGCACACACCAAGACCCCACCCCCCTCACTCCTTCCCTCTCTCTGCTCTTCCTTTCCCCACCCTTCCTTCATTCTTTCTTTCTCTG